>JAPQWV010000717.1:0-261000 GCA_027422505.1 Craterostigma plantagineum
GCGGCGAGCGTGCCCGAGATGAGCCCTCCCAAGACCGTCCCCATGAAAAGGACGGCGCCCGAGCAATCGTACGCTATGAGGGCTTCCACGCCCGTCGATTGGAATAGTTCCCAGGCGTCCTTTGCAGAGCGGTTGAAGTTTTTCCCATATACGGCTATCTGTTTATGTTCGAGGTTTTGTTAGTAAGGTATGGTTAGGGAAGCAAAAATAAACGTGGAAAAAGAAAATGAAAAGCCTTGAAAACAACTAATAAACAGAGTAATTGACTTTTTTTTTCTCTACTAAACTGTGAAGAAAGGAGTAGAAAACAGAGTTGCTTTCTCTAATACCATCATATTCTTTCTCATCCCCATCCATCCCTGCTAATTTCAGTGGAAAACAGATTTTGTTGATATTAGTTTTTTGTTGATATTATTTCCATAAATTGTAGCAATTACTAAGGAAAAGAAAAGCTAGTTTTTATGTTTGGCTGATTGACGATATAGAAAAGGAAAGAAAATATATTCTAGCTCAAGTTTACGCATAAAAGTAACTGACATTAATTTATTTACCATCGAAATGATATAGAAAACGAAAGAAAAACTTATAAGGATCACTTTCTCTTCATTTTTTTTTCTGCACAACACTTTCTTCAATCCAAACAAGGTTGATGATCGAAAGTGAATGTCTCATAAACAAGAAAATAGACGATTTCATTATAGGTCACCTGAACGTAAGCGTACTTGTTGAACCATCGGACGAGGAACTCCACCAAGTGAAAGAAAAAGTCGACGCAGCACAGAAGGCACTCATTCCTCCCAATCTTAGACCTCAATCCCCTTATCTGTATGCAGTAATAAAACCATGGTAGTTACGATAGTCATTGAATTATTATTATGTTCGAATTTGTGTTTTCACAGAAGATCAACGAATAATAAGAACTTTCACTCACCTCCCATCTCAGCGTTCGAATGGCTGCTGTAAACAGAGACCCGTAACAAATGCTCCCAAAAGAAGTTGTAACTGCGTATCTCAAAGAGCTCATGAGAACCTTAGGGGGTGTCGACGTGGAGTTAGATGTAATTTCCCGACCCCCCTCGTGAATCAGCTCGAGAAAAACCGTCCCCGAGACTATGACGTGGACGACGTTGCACAATACAGCGCCCGTCCAAAATAAGCTCACCGAAAGCAACTGTGCTAAGCAAAAAACAACAAACCGTGTTTACGTTTCTGTTTCATCGTTTTAGGGTGTGTTTGGATCAAGGAAAGCGGCGAGGAAAAGAAACTAAAGAGAAAAATGAAATTTACTTGTTCCCCTTTCCTTTTCCTCGCTATTTGGTGAAGAAAATTGACTTTGCACGATTTTAGCTTTAAACTTAGTCCAGGTTCTCTAGTCAACCAAACATGAATCTTGGTTCTCTTTTTCTATTTTGTTTTTCTTTTCCTCGCTAAATACCTTAAACCATACTGCCTGAATAAGTGAAAGACGACGAGAAAAGGAAAAAAAAACTTGCCAGCTCACCAAAAGAAGCCACCATCTCCCGCTATCGCCTATGCTCAGTGCTACTACGCCGGCGGCGCCGAAAGACCATAGAGAAAGCCATAGAAGCATTACAAGCACGAATACAGACGATGCTCTTTTAACCTCGGGAATATTGTAGACCATTCTCACCGCCCTTTGCAGCACAAGCATCGTAAATGGAAGTCTACGTATACGAAATAACCATAATTTGTCAGAAGAGAATAGGGTTTAAGAATCTTGATTTTATTTTACCTGTCGATGACTGATATGACGTATAGGAACTGCAAAGCAGCTCCTATGGCAAAAGCAACGCCCCAAAAGAACTGATCTATCCAGAAACAGAGCACACTGATCACAGCTAAGTAAGTAGTCAGAAGATGAACGGAGAATTTCATCATTTGATTGCCTCTCGAGCCAAGCAGTAACAGCCAAATCCAACCGAGAATTGCGCCAGTCGAGCCAGCCATGGCGTACATTGGCCAGTAATCTTCGGTTAAGCCATCTTTGTTGTCGAGAAATCCCATGGTGTACCTATCGATGTTCAGCCTGTCCTTTTTCTTGAACCTATTGAGTCCAAGAACACCGAGGACAAAGCCTATTACGATCAAGTGCGCGACGAATAGGACCAACCAGAAAACGTCTCGCCAGTGGCGATTCGATGATGGGGAAAATCCCTGTGAAAATGTGTGCGTTGACACGACATTGTTCTGCAAAGAGCGAGCAGAAGTATGATCATAAGACGGTGAAAGAAGAAAACAAAGACATTAAGGGATGTGCTTAAACTACTATGGTAATCAAAGATTGATCCATATATTGTCAAGAATATTCACGTCAAACGATGTTTTTTTCCTATCGATCTCCATCGTAAGCTTCCCAAGTGCAATATTGAAGATCTTTAATAGATGATTTACTGGAAGAGAAAAGGATAACTGTACAGCAAAAATTCAACAATCGCCAGAACATATAATCTTTACCAGGAAAAAAAAAATGGAACATCCAACTCGAACCTTTACCAGGCAAAACTTGCCCAAATAGCCCACGAAGAACTCATCCAACAAACAACATAAAAAATCATAATATACAGACACAAAACTCAACACGATCGCCTAAACGAAAACTTTCACAAACCATTATAACTAATTAAAATTTTTGGAATTAGAATACAAACATCGACAGAAAGTAAAAACGCTACTCGTAGAGAGCGTACTGATTGAGATGGGACGGCAGAATTATACGAATCAGAAGAAAAGGACGAAGACTGCGACTCGCTCATCTTCCCCAGAATGCTACGCTACAGTTAACTTGTAAACAATCGGCGCAAACTTTGACGAAGGATCACGACTTTGCCTTGCGATATTCATACAAACAAATCAAAACTTAGGGCTTTGGACTAACGAATCGAAGGAAGAAATGAAAGTCAAGTCCTTGGAATGAAAATGGGAAAAATTGAACTGATGCACTGTAACGTCTATTCTATGCTATTTTTTTATTTTTCTTTTTGAATTTCTTTTCGTGGGGGAAATATAGGTCATAAAAGAGGAATATTAAAGTACACGAGGCTTCGGAAAAAAAAAAGTACACGAGGCACCATTTTCTTGTGATCTATTTATGTATTTGATTATTAAATTAATTGTTTCTTTATCGTCTGTCCCACATGTCTACTTTTATGTTCCAAATGATATATCCGTTGAATTTTAAATCATGCAATTCAAAAAATTTCTTTTTTTGTTTATTAGTCCCTTTAATTCTATATTCCACCGAATCATTAAATCATATTTAATGTGATTAATAAGATAAAAATAAATAAACACATCCAATTTATTCCTTATTTTGTGATGATCAATTTGATATTCATATCATATATTTTTCTTTAATTGTAATAATTATTTTAACAAAATGGACATAAAGTGCATGTGGAACAGGAACGGTGAGAGAGACGATTTCAACCGAGATAATGGGGTTAGCCTTAGCCCACTAGAAGAAATCTCTTCAATATTTTTTCTTATTTATTTACTTTTCCTATGTGGCTGTAAATTCACAATTACACTAGAGCATGTGACAGTTTCACGTCGAATTCTTGAATAAATAATGTAGAAAAAAATAATATTGAAATGAATTGGGACTCGGTCTTTCTTATACTCCAATGTTCAGGTAATCATAATCATATTTTAGGCTACATAATATGAAAAGTATGCTAACGAATTTGTGTGAAGTAAAATAATATATCCAAAAGATTTTGTCAAAGTAATAGGTCCCCGTGTCTGCTTAACTAAAACACCTTATTTGTTCTCATTCGTTGTCGTCTTATGTTCGTGTCACTTTCGTTTATTTCATATTTAAATCTTTTGTAAAAACGTGGTAGGTTCGTTATTGACCATCTTCTCCCCATTTTCTCTTTGCATGAATATTGACTTGAGATATCTTTTTTAAAACATAAATTGCAATTTGCAACTTCCTTCCAATTTGAAAGAAGAAAACAAGCGTTGAAATATTCGTAGACAGCGCAGCCTCGGAATTTTCATCAATCTGTAATTATTTTCAGCTTATTAGCTCTTAAAATTGTTCTAATGTTCCCACTTGAGCAGTTCATGACAACATTAGTACAACCTCCAACTTATTTTCTATGTCACTCGTTGACGGGCAAGTTTTATATACATCATGATTGAGCTGGACGGATCATTTTTACAATTTTGGGCGGCCCTGTGTTTTAAATAAAATGAGGCCCAACATAATCGTTGGTCAGAGACCCTCAAACACTTAAAACTTGTCCTAAAAATCATATGACCATGTTGCTATAGGCCGTGACGAACGGGCCAAAATCCAACCCTTGTTGAGCCCCCTCGGGTCTATAATCCTAGATCAGTCACTGTGTGTGACCCATCTTTCACCCCTATCAGGGACGGATCTACAGTGGGGCTCGGAGGGGCTGTTGCCCCTCCGGCCGGCCGGCTTACCCCTTAGGCGTACTGCCGACGAGCCCTGATTTTCCATGTACGCAGCTGTCGAGCCCCCCTTGAAGAGATTAGTAGGGCAGCAATGGGCTTGGATAACTGGTGTGGGGCACTATTTTATTTTTCTCAGTACTGAGCTCTGATTTTTATTTTTATTTTTTTCATTTGGTTTTCTGATGAACAAGGAGACGAGTATGGGGGAAATAGAAGAAGAAACGATGTGGTGACGATGTCGATGACTAGGAGAGAGAAATGTCATTTAATTAATTTTTCTGTTTTTTTCATAGGTTTATTTTATTTGTTTTTTCTGATTGTATTTATTTGGGTTATTGTAAAAGTACCAATTTCAATTTAATTATTGTACTCATTTGAGGGTTTTCCAATATACTTCCTTTGTCAATAACAATTAATACTCGTAAAACATCAAAAGAAATTGAGGATTATTCTAAAATGAGGTATTGTTCTTATTTATTGAATGTTAAAATATTTCCTGCCAATTCTATTTTTTTTCCAACATCATTGTATTTTAATTACATTTTCCTTGCTATTAAAAAATTAAGTACTTCTAAAAAACCTAATCGTTTTAAATTCCATAAAAATAAAATATCCGAGTTGGTTATTTTAGTGATTAAATATTTATCCAATTATTATGATATATTACACATATAAAATAATGCCGGCGGGTTGGGTGGATTTTCTATGTCACTCGTTGACGGGCAGATTTTATATACATCATGATTGAGCTGGACGGATCATTTTTACAATTTTGGGCGGTCCCGTGTTTTAAATAAAATGAGGCCCAACATAATCGTTGGTCAGAGACCCTCAACACTTAAAACTTGTCCTAAAAATCATATGATCATGTTGCTATAGGCCGTGACGAACGGGCCAATCCAACCCTTGTTGAGCCCCCTCGGGTCTACAATCCTAGATCCGTCACTGACCCCTATCACAGTAAGTTTCTATAACCTTTCAAGTTTTCAATTGATTCAAATTCTAAATTAGAGAATAGAAAGCCCAATGGACAAATTGGATCCATTTCTACAAAGTATCTAATGCATATATAACAAGGATGTCACCACAGTGTATTAGAGGGTGTACCTTATTTGATTAATATATTGAAGACTATCTATTCTCTTTTATAAAGAGCACATATATCGAATTGGGATATTACATTCGTGTAAAAATAGGTGCTAACTTTAGGTGGCCACGTACATAGTTTTTTTTTCCACATACTACCGCTGAAAAAGCTGAATGACAATAATCTCATATAGTTAGTGACTTATCTAAATAAATGAACTTGGAATCACTTACCTGGGGTGTCTGTTGACACCACGGTGCTACTCACATCATCAGAATGTGGATTAAGATGATATGTTATCAATGTGATTGTTCTGTGGTGATATTTCATTTCGCAAATCAAGGTGAAATTGAAATATTGTGTTGTTTAATCACGGTGATATGTGAGATGATGTTATATAAATGTCATATTTAACCTTAAACATATTATTAAAGATAATGTGGATTAAATAGTCTTTTTAAGGTAATATTTTACATGATAATTATTTAAATATCTAAGTTTTAATTTTTAAAATTGTTATAATTCTTTATATAATTTTTTAATATAAGCATTTTTATTAAATAAATAATTTTTTTTTAGATTTAACTAGGTTATGTGTTAGGATCGGTTGCGTGTTTAGAGGGGGTGAATAATCACTTAGTCGTTTTTCGGTTCTCAGCCCGTTAAGGTTACATACCGGTGCCTGATATTAGTGTTTGCGACTTTGTACGGAAGCTAACCGGTCAGTTATGAACCAAGACCGGATATGTGTTATGTGATGTGCGTGTGTTTGCGAAAGGCACAGATTTATTTCGGGAAGTTGGGAGTAAAATCTCCTACGTCTTCCCTTCTTCCCCGCAGGAAAGGTAACACTGGAAGCCTCGGCTTACAACCAACCCCGTTGTACAACCTCCTTAGCTAGACTCACACGGTACAACCCACACGGTTATACTCAGCTAACTAAACTCCTAGACACCACTAGACAGCTTTTTACAGTCCGTCTCTTTCAAGAGGGTTTTACAGTCCCTTGAGAAAATTCACTCACTAACCGAATCGGTCTAGTGCGTGATGACAACACCTATTTCTTTTCTCGCTAAAGAACTTAACGCTTTGAAAGCTTGAGCTAAATCTCTTGTTTTAAAAATCTGTAGATGGTGAAGTTTTTTTTTCAGCTTGCATTCCTCATATTATAGTTGAGGTTGATGTAGAAGACTGTTGTGAGACAGCTCCTCATGTACCAGTCAGTGCATTAAATGATTTTATCCAAAATGGGTATGTCTGGTCTTCGCTGCAATTCGCTCTGCGCCATTTGCTTTATTCCTTAATAAGTTTGTCTTGACTTCAACTTGGCTCTTGTTGGCAGCCTTGAATTAATTGCTTGTCAGAAGTTTTCAAATTGCCGCACCTATTTTTGAATCTCGTCCAGCGTGGCACTTCCGGTATCAGCGGTCCGATCTTCAATCCGGTCTCTGATCGCGTTGTTGACCTGCTGTCTGTTTTCGGTTTCTTTCTTTGTCTAATTGGATATTCTTATTAGGTTAGTTCAATCACCGAAACCGTTAACCTGAATATTTTAATTCACGATTTCTACTAATTAAAAATAGGGACATAGGCATATAAGGTAGGAATGTAAAAATCGGGGGTATTCTTGTCCATTAGAAAGTTAGAAAGATCACTCCATCACCCTTATGTAGGATCACTTAGGTTTTTTGAGATGAACTAAAATATGAAATATCACTCCATTTCCTAGGTGATCCGCCATTACGGTGAAAACTTATCACCTATACCAAACAAACATAGTTATAACAAATAGCGGAGAAGATCACCGACATTTTGGAGGATCACTCAAACAAACGCCCCCGGTTGAGATCCTCTATTCCACTTTCTGTATTCCACTCCGTATTCCAACGAACGAAAATCGTTACACCTCCCCCCGACAAGTGTTAAAACACACGTAAACGTCATTACACCTATGAATTTCATAACAACAAGTGTTTACACAAAAAAACCTCATTATTACGTATTTTTCTAGTATGGAGTAGAAAAAATCGTATTATATATTAAAATAGAAAAATACGTAATAATGAGGTTTTTTTTGTTTAAACACTTGTTGTAATGAAATTCATAGGTGTAATGATGTTTACGTGTGTTTTAACACTTGTCGGGGGGAGGTGTAACGATTTTCGTTCGTTGGAATACGGAGTGGAATACAGAAAGTGGAATAGATGATCTCAACCGAACACCCCCACAACGTGGGATGGAGCCGAATGGTTTGACTATATATAAAAAGCGCTTCCTAAAAATAATAAGTGCATGAAGCTCGGAATGGAGGAGAGTATAAGACATGCAAACCAAATTATTTGATCCATCTTTATTGGGTACTTAGGGATATTTGTATATGGTAAATCAATTATGTTGTTTATTGTAGGGTAAATATGGTAAATTTACTAGTGAGTTGTAGTTAGGCTTGTCAATGGGGCGGGGATTCTCCGTCCCCGCGGGGATCCGCTCCGAACGGGGCAGGGAATCCCCGAATTTTAATCCCCGCGAGGCGGGATGGGGAATTTTTTGTCTCCGCCATTAATATTATTTAAATATAATATTTTATAACTTAAACTAATATCTAAATAATATTTTTTATACATAGTTTATATGATTATAGTTTAAAATAATATTATTTACTCTTTATTTTATAATTATAGTATAAATATATTTTAAAATATAGTATAAATAATATTTCCAATTTTTATTATAATGAAAATACAATTTGTTTTTAAAACAATCGTGGGGACGGGGAATCCCCGCGGGGGCGGGGACCCGACGGGGATGGGAATGGGGACGAATTTTTCCCCGTTAAGTTCGCGGGGACGGGGATGGGGATTTCCCGTCAACGCGGGGACGGGGATGGGGACCTAATCCCCGGCCCCGCCCCGTTGACATCCCTAGTTGTAGCTGTAGATTGATTTAGACAACTAAAAAGGGTATGCTAACTATAAAAGACAATTAACCCTACTTTGAACTGAAAGGACAATTTTACCGCTGTGTGACACGTTTTGTTATCTAATCTTTGATCTTTTATTTGGTTATATCTTATATTAGTCAAACCATTATTTAATGATGACCCTCATGTGATGTTCATCATTATCCAAATAGCAAGGTTCTCGTGGGAAATAGCACTGGTATCTTACCTAATTTCGTGATAATATTTTTTCTTCTTCAATGACGAAGGATAATGTTATTAAAAACGAGAGAATATGCCTTAACCAATCAGAATAATTAACTGTAGAGATAATAATTTATGTATCCATATGTTGCCATATTGCCACATCATCGTTTCTCTAGCTATGCAACGTAACCATTTATGTTTATGTCCAAGCATATTCTTGCATGAGATAGAGAGAAGAAATATATGGAATCGAAATCAAGAATAAAGCTTTTGGAACTCGACTTAGGATTAATTATCAAGTGACATCGTAGCCTCTAATAATGTCTTACGAACAAAGCTTATTATGTATCAATTTACATTTATTCAACAGTACTAAATGCGGCCAAGAATGTCTCAACAAACATTAGTGGGTGTTCGTTCTAGTGATCCAACATTATGGTGATACTCACATCACTGTGATGTGCCATGATGTGGATCATGTGATATGTGTTCGTTTTGGGGTGATATTTCATTTTGCATATCAATGTGATATTGGAATATATTGTTTGTTTAATCGCAGTGATGTCTGGCGGGATGTTGTGTAAATGTCATATTTAACCTTATGTATATTATGTAGTAAAAGTGTTTTAATATGTTTATTTGAGGTAATATCTAACGTGATATTGAAACCAAGTATTATTTTTAAGCATTAATTAAGCATGTTATATAATTCATCAATAGAATTATTTTATTTTTTAGGCTTTAAACATAGATTTTTTAATTCAATTATTTATTATAAGTATTTTATATAATTCTTCAATATTTAATTTACTTTTTTAAGCTTTAAAAGATTAATCAATTAATTATAAGTGTTTTCTATAGTCCTTCAACATAATTATTTTATTTAGATTTAAATATATTGGTGATGTAATTTAAAATAGGAGTAAGGATATATAAGGAATGAATGTTAAAAGATAAAGGATAATTTTATCCATAGAAATATTGAAAATATCACCCATCACGGTTATGAAGGATCACCCTGCTTTTTGGGAGTTATCCAAAAGCTGGAATATCACTCCGTTTTGATCACCTCAGTGATCATCCATCACGGTGATGATTCATCACCCACGCTAAATAAACGCAGTGATTAGGAAGCGATGGAAGGATCACAAGTGATATTTTGGACGATCACCCAAAAACAAACACCCCTTAATGGCCAAAATGTCTGTAGCACTAACTTGTAGGCTGAATAATTTGCATTTTTCAATTTTATAATCCCAAACGAACATGAATGATAAGAAAGCAAGAAAAGGAAGAGCATACAATATTTAACATACTGATAAGGATAATATATTTTTGCGTATACAAATACATGTTTGTATGTGGGTGCATAGCTAGATAAGTATACGTACGTAGAAAAGTTTTTCCAAGAACATAGTATATTAATAACAATAATATTAACAAAAAGAAAAACAAAAATAATCAACACTTCGATGTCCTATGATGCGTCGAAGAGGAAGTGACCTTAGAACGATCTTCATTACGACAACCTCTCGTAGATGGTAATAGATCTGTTTCCCCAATTAGATTATGAGCCAATGAATAAGCATTAATTGGAGGGATGACTGCGTTTTTGTCATTAGCTGAGTCTCGCCAGAGTTTGACGATTCTCCGGCGACTGTTTGCCGCACGACGGAATATTCCGGCGGCACCCATATGCCTCCGGCGACCACCAGGAATGTGGTGTTTGTGCGGCGGTGGTAGCACTGCAGTCATTCTTTTGGCTCGGCCTTCGATTGTGCAGGCGATATTTCTGTAGATAACGAAATTAAAGAATTCAATTAGTAATTTCAAACCCTAAATAAGAAAAAATTAAAATAAAGAAAACATGAAAGGTGCAAAACCTGTAGATGGCTCTTAATCTCATCACTGGTGAGTCCATCCACCTTCATCAACTCCCTAATTTGCTTAGGTGTAGCAACTTCATATATAAATACGCAAAAAAACACTCATTTATTAATAAATTTTGAAGGCTTAACGGGGATTAAATTTAATTCAATTGCTTATTAATTTTCGATATACCATGTGAACCGCCAAGCTGTTTTAGGGCTTGCACGAATCTTTTATGCAACTCAGTTGACCATAATCTCCTCGTTTTCCTTTGAGATTTCCCTTCTGTTTCTACTCTTTTATTTTTATTATTATCGCAGGTACTATTCTTCCCTATGTTCTTACCCTCTGCCTTATGGGGTACTTCAAGATTCTCATGTGAACCCTATATCAATCAGTTGAGAAATAAATAGATAGATATAAAGATCTGATTTTTAACCATATTTAGCAAAATCCGACGTCGGATTATACCTCTTCAATGCGCGCTGAATCTGCAGATCTAAGCCAATCTGATCTCTTGTAAATATTGTTATTACCATGAATATCATTATTATCCCTGTCCAAATTGCTACCTTCATCTTTATTTAGGTAAATGCAATAATCTTCTTGATATGGGGCAAACCCAATCAACAAAATTTATAAGGTTCAAGGAAGTTTATATAGCCGGAGAATCGAGTGCGTAAGGTGCTCATTTGTAAAAGAATTGAAGGGGACGTGTTTGGAAACGTATTTAGGACGTTGGGACCTGTTTGGGACGTTGGGGGGACCTGTGTGGGGTATTGGGGACCTGTCTGGGGTGTGATTAAAGCACGGGGGACCTGTTTGAATGCGTTTGGAACGCAGGGGACCTGCTTGAAGACATAAACGAAATAACACAGGATTTACGTGGTTCGAATCCTATTGGATTCTACGTCCACGGGGCGCTGGGAACTCTCCTTTACTATACTGAAGATTTACACACTCAATGAATCCTCACTTTCGCTCATAAATATTGAAGAATATGAAAGAAACTGACTAATGACTTAAGAGAGAAATCGTCGTATGTATTTTCTGTAGAGAGAGGGTTTTTCTTCTTGTATTCTCGTGTTCATGGCCTGAAGAATGGATAAGTCTTCTCTTTTATAGTAGTTCCCTGCACTGCAGCCCTCCCAAGTAGGATCCCATTCTGCTACAGCTACAGTATTTACACAGTGGTGCTGCCCAATGTCTGGTCGACACGCGTCCTTGTCTCTTTCTCCTTCCCTTTGGCTGTCTTTTCACACCAAGCGTACAAAAGAAGCTATCTTGCATAGGGGAGCTGCCAGCCGTCTAGTGAGGTCCTAAAGGAAATCCTACCTGTACTTTTCTCACTTTTTCTGTTTTCACCAAATATCGGATATTCCTTTATTGGACCTAATGGGCTTCTTATCATTTAATTTTTCTTGGCCCGTCTTATTTAGTCCATATCAACCACTCCCCTACTCTAATTTATCTTTTGGTACAAAAAATGAATTAGAGTAAAATAATAGGATGGAACTTACCTCCCTGTTGGGGACCTATCGTAATTACCTCTTGTAGGGACGTATCTTAAAGGTTCGGTTAGCACCTTGGTACCTTCGAGGCATGTGTGACGAGTTTTCGGCGTGGTCTGCTGGCTGATGTGGAGGAAGGAATCAGTTCCCAAGTTCTACAGCGCACCCTCTGTAGCTCCCTTACTCCTTTGCGTCCTGGTGGCTAAAGACGCCTGCGGGGAGATTCGTCGTTCGGTAGGAACGGAGGGTGTTCCTTTGGTTCCTTCTCTTGTCACGGGAGCTCAAGAAGTTCCCATTACAGCCCTGCTTCTCTCACCAGCATCTCCCATCCATGGCGGTTGGGAAAGGAGTTCCGGGAGGACCTAGCTGAGGACCGGCACCAAGCGTGCCTGAAGGACTCCCCTTTTCTGAGGGAATTTGCACCTTTAATGCGACATTATATTAGGGGACGATACAGGGCCGGAGTCATTTCTGCTCGTCGGAACCTCCTTTCTTCCGAATGCTTCCCGGGGATCCGCCTGTTCCCTTGAACCCTTAACTCTAGCTCCCTGCGGCGCTGATATCTCCGAACTCCCATGCGTCGACTTCATCTCTTCAGAGAGCCCTGCTCCTGCAATGTGTTAGGGAGCACAACTCCCCTGTGTTTAGTGTCTCCGTTGGAGCTTGGAGGAGCAGGTAGCACTTTTGCAGCGTCGTGAAGTTCCTTCTTCCTACAGCTGCTGGGAAGAATTTCTTAAGGGGCCTGGCGGAGGATTAGGGTCAAGCCTATTTGAAGGACTCCCCTGTCTTTGAAGGATTTTTCCCTTCTCCTGAAGCAACACTTCATGGAGGTTGGGGTGCTGAGTCCTTGGGAGCTGAGGCCAAGTCATCCCTGCGGAACCTTCCTTATCCTGTGTGCTTCAAGGCTCCCTGTTGTAGAGAAGTGTGCAGAGGTCCTGGCCCGTCGTCTTCAACTCCTCAGGGAACTTGGTGGAAGGTCTTTCGAGCATCCTAGGACCTGCGATGTTTTAGGGGAGCTTGTTTATGTGTTTCTGTTGGAGCCCGTTTTTCCTTAGGCTTTATCGTCGCCGTTGCATCCATCGTCCTTGGAATCTGGAAGGGACCTGATGGGACCTGATAGCGGAGCTCCTTTTGTACTTCGAAGGAGATCCCAGGTCCTCCTGCACATTGCTTCTAGCTCCCTGGGGCCTTCTCTTTTTTGAAGGACCTCGTATTTCTTCGATTGTTTTGAATGAGATCATCAAGCTCTCGAGGATTCTGGGTTGACGTCGTGAGGGAGCATGTAGAGGTCCTACGGCATTATAGAAATGAGCTGCGGAGCTCCCCTGAGAAAGAAAAGTAGGAGAGCGCCACACTCATAGAGCATCGTGGAAAGGAGCTATAGAGCTTCTTTGCCAATGAAACGGAGGAATGAAATGCTATTTATGACTGCATGGTGAAGGACGCAGTTTCCCACTTGTAGGACGTGAAGGCTGAAACTTTGTGATTTTACCAGCAGCGCCATCTGTCCACCACCATTGGGCGGAAGTTCCTGACTGAGTATTGGCGCCAGCGCACTCGGAAGGTCCTTTTGCCTTGAGGGACTTTGTGCTTCCAGATAGATCCCTAGTTACGCGAGGATCTTCACTTTCAAATTCCAATTGTCGAGAAGCGCGTGGTCGTGGACCATGCTGCTATCTCGTCATTCCCAGCTCCTCAGGAAACTCTGCTTCCTGCAATGCTTCGGGGGAGCTTAACTACCTTGGCGGGGACCTAATGGCGGAGTTCCTCTACAAGCCTTGGAGAAGATCTTCAGGTCCCGTTGTTCATGGCTTCTAGTTCCCTGGGGCATCCTCTTTCTTTGCCTTTTTCAGGGTGGTTACAGCCTGTAAGAAATTCTATGTCATTTTTTCCTTTCGAGATACGATGGTAAGGACTTGGGGATCTTAACTCCCCATGTTCGTAAGTTTCGTCGGAGTTCCCTTCCTCCTCGTATTATGTTTTTCTCACGGGACATGGCGGATGTTTCTGAGAACATTATTATCATGGCATGGTTATAGCGCCAGCTCGCTTATTCAATTCGTAAGCCAAGTACGAATTCACGCCCTTGGTTGCAATGACCGTCGTCATTGTCCTCGGGTGTCGTTTTGCGCTAGGCTCTCTTTGTCCTTAGCGAGTTCAGTAATGTAGGCCCGAAGGTCCTAAAAAGTGGGGGACTATCCTACCGTTTTACCCTGGTTATAGCGCCAGCTACGCTAAGGTACCTATACACGTCGCAGGCCTTACTGATGACCTTTGATGTCCTGTACACCGCAGCCCGTCAGCGGCGGCATCTTGTACACCCTCATGGGCATCTTTCACGTCGCAGGCTATCAGCCTTTGATGTCTTTGTATGCCGCAGGTCCGTCGACCCTTGGTATCATTTCACGTCGCAGGCTATTAGCCTTTGATGTCTTTGTACGCCGTCGGTCCGTCGACCTTTGGTATCGATTATATTTTACGGTGCACCGTTTATAGAATATCTATATTCCGACAAGGCGGCATTTGCTTAGGGACATCATTAGTTTACCCTGGTTATAGCGCCAGCTTCGCTTGAACGCGTGGTTATAGCGCCCGCTCGCTTAAATGCGTGGTTATAGCACTCGCTCGCTTAGTATCCGAGCTCCTTGTCGGAGGTCTGGAATTTGAAGTAATGGCGATGTTAAGCTCGCTCCTTCTTGGTTAGAGATGAGGTCCCTGGTCCCAGGTCCCCGAAGGTTGCAGGTCCATCTGCGTACACCTTCGATTGTTGCTTCTGTGGTCCTTTGGTAGTTCCAAGTACAAAGTCGGAGAGGGCCAGAGCCTAGAGGGTCATTCGTTGTTCGAGCTCCACATCGTGCCTCCCAGGTGGGACAAGGAGTACGGTTGGAGATTTGCGGATCCCTCGGCCATCTAAAATCCTTAGGCGACATGATTTCTTTCATTGGTCGTATCACAGGAGCTTTAAACCCACATAAGGTCGTTGATGTTATTCACGCCGCCGACCCGAAGGTCATTGGTGTCAAAGGTCTTGATGCTAGTACGGAGCTATCTTGAGGGTCCAGCGCGGAGCTAGGTTTTGAGGCTTGAGCCTTTAAATGGAGCTGGTCCTTAAAGGAGGTGGGGACTGTCTACCTTTGATCAGCACAGATCCCCCAGACTCCTTGACCTTGGCTGATGCCACGGTCAAGGAACTTCCTCAATTGTCCCATTAGGGGGCACTATCCTTCAAATAATAGCAGTCATTAATATGATGCACGTATTTATTATGGTATCGAGGATATAAATAAGAATAAGGTTTAGAGGGCCCTGAAATTCCGGATGAGAGCCTTATCAGTGCGGTATGTCTCTGCATGTTAGCATGGAGCTATCCTTTAGGTCCCCTGGACCTTCGCATGTCAGCGCAGAGCTTGACCTTTTTGCCTTCAACCAGCACGGAGCTAAGTTTCAGCTGGTTCGGAGATCCCTTATAACGAACTTCGCCTGCTGGCGCGGAGCTCAGCGTGGAGATCTCGATCACACGGATCATGTCCTTGTTTTCAGCAAGGAGCTTATCTTTAGGTCCCCGGGAGTTAGGGCATTCACATCAGCGTGGAGCTGGACTGTGGGTTTGGAACATACAGATCTGCTCTTCGTGTATCTTTATGGGGGATCATGTCCCGGATGTTGGAGCTCCTGCCGTCAGGTGGGGCTGTGACCCCTTCAATTTCTCCCGTGGTCCACCATTAGCTTTCTCCCAGAACCTCCCTTGGGGTTTGAATCCGAGGTCCGTGATTATGGCAGGACAGAGATAGTCCGCCTTATCGTCGTCCTCGTCAGGGACATATCCCACATGCTATCCTGCACATCCCTTCTGGCCTTTTGATTAAGTGCCCTTCAGGACCTTCGGGACAGAGTCCTCTAATTGTCGTCTCCTTCCATGCTTCCCACAACTTCCCTACCTCCTTCTCTTCTTTCGTAAAATTGGCGATGCCATCCTCTCTGATGGTCAAAACCCGGCTCGTCATTTTGGCCAAGTAGTCTACTCTACGACTTTTCTTCCAATGACGTCCCATGTCCCGTCTCCTTCGCAATCCTCCAGAGGTTAAGGCTTTGTATTCAGAATCATTCTCAGGGAATTTTGAAGGTCGTGACGAAACAGAGCTCCTCTCCCCTTGGGCAATGATAAGGACCTCCGCCCCAGATCTATGGGGGTCATAGATCGTATGTGTGCACCTCCCATCGCTGCTTATGTGGTCCTTTGGTGTCTCAAGCACAAAGTTGGAGAGGATCTGAGCTTTTTGGGGGGCCGACTGTTGTTTGAATTCCCTGTGGCACTCCCCTAGCTTAATGGCGCATTTCACCTTTCTCCCAGATAGATCTGACTGACTTATCGTTTGGTTTCATCCTCCAACAGCACCTTGCTTCATAAAGGTTGGCTTGGGGAGGGCCCTTCTTTCCTTAGTAAGACGGAGCTGATGCTTCCATGGAGAAACATGGCGCCCGCTTGTTCCCTATTAAATGTTTTGCTGGGAGAGGTATATTGTGGAGGTGTTCCTTTAATTCTTCAAGGGCCTTTCTACTGGCCTCTGGAGCTCCCAGATCCCCTGGTAGGCGTGGCGCTGGGGACCTCATACCTAGAGGTGGAGTCCACCAGTTGATTCACTCGGGGTGATGAAGAATAATCCGTAGGACACGCGTTGCTCAGGTCCCTACTTGGAAAAGCTTGTCTACTTCCTCCTTCAGGATCTGGGCTCTTTCAGCCCTGCACGGTCGGAGCTTCTATTTGATGGATCGTCTTCTTGGCATGATGATGTGTGGTGATATCCGGGCGAACTTCTGTCATATGCTTTGGAGAAAATGCGAACATGTCCGCATTTTTTGTAGACATCCCCTAGCTCCTTGTCGGGATCTTGTTGTGAGCTAGAGGGCCCCTTTCTTTTTATCTCACTCCTCTGATCTTCTCATTTCTTGTACTATGTCGTCTTTTTGTCGCTGCCTTAGCACCATTTGGATCGCATTGTCAGGAGCTTCGTCAACTGCTCCGTCATTGGATGGGCTCTTTCTCCATGTCCTTAAGCGTCGTGATTCCTTCCATTGGTTGTATCTCGGGAGGTCAGACTTCCCATGTCCGAGGCATCGTTATGTGGTCTGGCCATATGTGTTCCATCTCCTGGGATAAATCGAACTTTGGCCGACGCCTCCCTGTGCGTCTTATAAATCCCCTTGCGTTTGGATCTCCTATCGCATGAGTTTAGAATTCTTGGGCACTTTTCGGGATCTTCTTTATTTGGTCTTCCCTCCATGATGGGGATGGACGTGACCTAATTTTGGAGGAAGTGGGGGTTGTCTGCCCTTATTAGGCACAGATCCCCTTACTTCTTCTTTCGACGAGTTTGGAGTCATGTTTGCCATTACGGCCAACAAGTGCGGTCTGTGGAGCTTGAGATCTTTGCCTACTCAGGTGTACTATTTTGGGCTCTATTGGAGGTTGGGATCCACCTTGCCCGGAGCTCCTATCATGCTAGGGATGTGAGCCCTAATCAGTATTGGCCCTTAGAAGTGACAGGGGTTATCTGCCCTTAGTCGGCACAGATCCCCGAGACTCCTTGTTGATCACCTTCAAATCATGCTTGCTATCGTGATTGCCACCACTTTAAGGTGTTTCGTCATGACGAGCCACTTGATCATATCATGGAATGGGACTTTTGTCTCTCGTGGATCTTCATCTGTCAGCTTGGAGCTTGGCTTGTAACTTCCACGTATCGTTGGACCTCAGCATGACTTCTAGGTCCCCACGGACCTCCGCGTGCTTGGTGAGGAGCTTGGCTCTTAGATTCCAAATATAGGAGCTCAGGCTTTCATGGAGCTAGGCTTTTTAAGACTTCTGCTGGCGCGGGACTGGGAGGTCCTGCCCGCGGAGCTTTGGGTCTTCTTGCCAGCATGGAACTGGTCTTTTAGGTCCCAAGGAGGTGCTTGGATCTTTAGCGGGGAGCTGGACTCTTAGGTTTCGAAGGCGGAGCTCCTAGTCTTCGCTTCAGCGCCAAGCTGGGCTTTTACCTCGTACATGTTTCGACACTCTAGCCGATGTCTTCCTGGCCTGTTTAGAATATCCTCCTTTAGGACTTCCCACTGTAATGGGAATGGGGGCCCTAGGCAATGGCGGAGTTCCTTTGTTTGAAGGTGGTGGAGATGGTTTGTCCTGGTTTGAGGTAGATCCTCTGGATTTTGCTTTGGGACCTGGAACGGAACTTTGGCAGCAAACTCCTTTGAGGCGACTGTGCGGACGAGCCTCGAGGGGCTTATTATCGTGGGATGTCTCCCGGCTTGGTCAGGATTTCCTTGGTGTTGGTTTCATGACGATATGAGGTTCTGCGAGATCCCAAGGGGAGATCCCAACAGTTCCCAATCCCAAGGTTGAGGTGGTCTTCCATGGAAGTGTGAGGGGGCTCTTGGGACAGCGAGCTCCCATCGTGGGGGCCATTAGTTGGTGGGCTCATTTGTTGTGGAGAAGATGGTGGTGGGTATCCCCAAGGTCGTAATGTTGGACCTGCTGATGTATGCGCGGAGGTCCATTTTCTCCTTCTGAGTGGAATTGGGAACTAGCTACAACAACTGTTGAACTGTCTTGACTTGTGGGTGAAAAGGATCTTCTCACAGAAGCATCTCTGATCTTTTATGGAGTTGATATAGTAGGTTCCTAACAGAAGGACCGGTTTCTTGCCCTTATAGTGGAGCTGGTTTGGAGGTCCTCAAAAGCAAACCTTCGTATGCAAAACGGTGCATGGGACTTGGATATTTTGGACTGACGGCTCGCGTCTCTGTTTCCAGTGGAGCTGGTCTTCACAAATCCCCTTTGGTGGTTTTCTTATACCAATGGAGAGCTATGTCATAGGTCCCAATCCAGCAGGTGGATCTTTCGTGCGTCACATAGGGTCGAGTGGTTCATCTCGCCCTTCCTTCGTTTCTAGTGTGGAGCTTGTCTCTGAAGATCACCATTTGGTGATTGTGTCTTCCCAGGCCAACGAGGAGCTGGGCTTAGGGACAACGCGGAGATGGAGCTTCGATTTTGGGAACCTTCGCATGCCAGCACAGGATTGGGCTGGGTTTCCTGAGGATCTTCGTATACCAGCACGGAGCTGTCTTTTAGGTCCTACGAACCTTCGGGTGCCAACGTGGGGCTCGATTTTGCTTTCCCGCGGATCTTTGGATGTCGGCGCGGAGCTAGACCTTCAGGTTCCGAGGTCCTTCAAATGCCAGCGGGGAGCTCGACTTTTCAGGTCCCTTGGACTTCCACATGCCAACACGGAGGTGGCCTCCTTTATGTGGCCTAGCTCCCCGGGGCTCCCTATCGATCACCTTTAGATCATGTTTGCAACCGCGACTAATGCCTGGATAAGTCCCTCGGTCACATCCTTCGCATGTCGGCGTGGAGCTGTGCTTCTCTGTCTTTATTCCAACGCGGAGCTGGGTTTCAGCCGACTGGGAGCTCCCCTATAACAGACTTCGCACACTAGCGAGGAGCTCGACATGGGGATCTCAAACACACAGATCGGAGTTGACCTTCATAAATCCCCAGTGGTCTTCCATAAAGGAGTTGAGGTTTGGATCAACTTGGCGCTTGGCTCTTAGATCTCGAATATAGGAGCTCAGCATGGAGCTGGGATTTTTAAGCCTTTCGCCAGCGGGGAGCCGGGCTTTTAGGTCCCAAGGAGGGAGCTTCAGAGCTTCTTGCCAGCGCGGAGCTGGGGTTTGAGGTCCCTATGACATTTGTACACCATTGTGGAGCTGGGTCTCTAGGTCCTTCAAAGGCTCAGGTGCATGATTCGGGCTATTATGTTGGCCATTGGAGTCCCCAGTGCCTCGCGCTCCTACTATGGCAGGGAATTGAGTCCTGACTGGAACTGACCCCCATCTGGAGGAGGTGGGCGTCATCTACCTTTAGTTGGCACAGCTCCTACAGACCCCTTCTCAGCTACCTTCGGATCTTGCTCGAGGCCATGATCAGTGACATCCCTCAGATTTGCCGCTAGAATGAGTCCCTCAATTTTATCCTTCAAGAGACAACAATTGTTAGTATGGTAGTCATATTATCATGGTATATAAATGAGAGTGAAATTTAGAGGGTCCTTGAGTTCCGGATAAGGGCCTTCTTATCACGGGAGGTCCCCAAGCTGATGTCAGGATGTCTTCTGGATCTGCCTAGTGGTGTGAATCTCCGTGGGACTCTTGGCAGAGATCCCCAGGGTTCCCTGTGGTGAGGCCGTGGCACTGGCTTCCCTTTTTTCCAATCGTGGCAACCTTTATTCCTTCTTCTGGATCCCTTCATGTTATCGGGCAGCTCACTAGCGGAGCTGGTGGAGGTCCCTCGTGGGTGTTCTAGTACCTCGTTTTGACCATCTTGCTCCTCTTCCTCATCTCGAGCCTGCCTTTCAAGTTATGGATGTTCCTCAACACGTTTGGTAGTTCTTGGAGGTCCTCCTCCGCAAATTGTGGGTCTAGGTTCTTTGATATGGACATATCTTCCTCCGTTGACGTCTTGCACGTTTCGTTTTGCCCCAACAAAACGGAAGAAAGGAAAAACAGTAAAGTCTCAGCACAACTTCGCACAGTCACAATTACTCACGCCTTCAACTCGGAATTTCCCACAGACGACGCCATTTGATATGGAGCAAACCCAATCAACAAAATTTATAAGGTTCAAGGAAGTTTATATAGCCGGAGAATCGAGTGCGTAAGGTGCTCATTTGTAAAAGAATTGAAGGGGACGTGTTTGGAAACGTATTTAGGACGTTGGGACCTGTTTGGGACGTTGGGGGGACCTGTGTGGGGTATTGGGGACCTGTCTGGGGTGTGATTAAAGCACGGGGGACCTGTTTGAATGCGTTTGGAACGCGGGGGACCTGCTTGAAGACATAAACGAAATAACACAGGATTTACGTGGTTCGAATCCTATTGGATTCTTACGGGGCGCTGGGAACTCTCCTTTACTATACTGAAGATTTACACACTCAATGAATCCTCACTTTCGCTCATAAATATTGAAGAATATGAAAGAAACTGACTAATGACTTAAGAGAGAAATCGTCGTATGTATTTTCTGTAGAGAGAGGGTTTTTCTTCTTGTATTCTCGTGTTCATGGCCTGAAGAATGGCTAAGTCTTCTCTTTTATAGTAGTTCCCTGCACTGCAGCCCTCCCAAGTAGGATCCCATTCTGCTACAGCTACAGTATTTACACAGTGGTGCTGCCCAATGTCTGGTCGATACGCGTCCTTGTCTCTTTCTCCTTCCCTTTGGCTGTCTTTTCACACCAAGCGTACAAAAGAAGCTATCTTGCATAGGGGAGCTGCCAGCCGTCTAGTGAGGTCCTAAAGGAAATCCTACCTGTACTTTTCTCACTTTTTCTGTTTTCACCAAATATCGGATATTCCTTTATTGGACCTAATGGGCTTCTTATCATTTAATTTTTCTTGGCCCGTCTTATTTAGTCCATATCACTTCTGATGAAGGATTGTTTATGTTAATAAACTCCTCAACAAAGGGCAAACTCGACCTTTGTTGCTCCGAGGTTTCTGATTGGCTGTGCAAATTGCATGTCTCAATAGCTGCAAGAGAAATAGAAAGGGAAATTTACATAAAATCTATAAAACTGTATGGGGGTGTTTGTTTAAGGTGATCCAACATTACGGTGATACGCACATCACGGTGATGTGGATATCACTGGAGTGTGGATCAAGGTGATATGTCACAGTGTGTTTGTTAAGGTGATATTTCATTTTGCAGATCAACGTGATATTGAAGTATTCTGTTTGTTTAACACTGTGACGTGTAGGGTGATGTTGTATAAATGTCATATTTGACCCTATACATATGACTTAAATAATGTGTAAAATCTTTTTAAGGTGATATGTTATGTGATAATCATTAATATATTAAAATATACATTTAAATTTATAATAATTAGTTATAGTTATACTTTTTTTTAATATTTTTAAATAACTTAAATATTTTTAAGATTTAATTATGTTTGTTATGTAATTATATTTATAATGGCATATAAAGTAATAATGTTAAAATATGAGAGCTATTCTCGTCCATAAAAGGTTAGATATATCACCTCATCACCGTGATGTTGTGTCACCTAGTTTTTTTAGGGTGATCTGAAATATGAAATATCACCCCATTTTCATCATCTAGGTGATCCATCATTCCGCTGATAACTCATCACCTAGACTAAACAAACACAGTGATAAGTGGTAAACGAGAGGACCACGGTAATGTTTTGGAAGATCACCCCAAAACAAACACCCTGACTTAATTAGTAAACATCGTAAAGTGAAAAAGAAATGTCGTGTAAGAAAAAAAAACCTTGTGTAACAAGCTCAAGACACAATGGAAGTTCCCTTCGAAAAACCTCAATCTTCCTACGCTCTTCTTCCAAGGCGTAGATATAATCATGGCATCTCTGCATTTTCTCCGATATAAATCTATTTACCATCACCATCATATGAAGATGATGATTAAGTATTTGTCACAAACCTCTATAGTAGAGTTTCGGAAGCCCTCAGCTCCCAAGTAGGCTTTTGCATATATATAGCTGTCATCTATATATTTGTGTTAAAAACAAATTTAAATATATATCCATCTAACTTATGATAAGTTTACACATACCTAATAGTATAAAAAAATCAAATCAGTCCCCCATTAGCATTTTTTTGTATGTGTATGTACCTAATCGAGTAAAATTTTTACACGTAGGTATCTGTTTGACTTAAGGTAAATATTAGAAATATTGGTGACATAGGTATTTCGGTACATAATACGTTAAAAAAAGATAGGTCATGCTTACAGAGTCATCACACAACTGAAAATTACGTACCACATAAACACGTGATATGCAATATATACATATGAAAAGATACATAAACGATGGTAAAATGGTACTAACAATCAAATGGTTACCTAAGTATAAAATTTATCTGACAGGGTACTGCGCTGACAATTTTCTATTCTTTGCGTATTTAAGGGTAGATAAACTATAGCTTATCTTCTATTTCGATTTATTTTTATATTAAACCCTACCTATGTTACAAGGACACGTTTCCATTTCACTCTAAAGATAATTTCTAGCACGAATTAAGGTGAATGGAATTGCAACGATGTATGTGGCTTTTCGTTGCCTCCAAAGGACGCTGATAATCAAACAACTAGTATTTGCAATACGATCCTAATAGTTTTCTTAATTTCAAAAATATTATTGATTATTCAAGTAATAAGCACCAATGCCATTGTTGTGTTATTTGGTTTGGTACGGTGATGTACTATAAATTTATTTAGTGGCATGGCAGTCAATGGACGTGCACAAAGAATATCGTTATAATGCATGCATTAAATGTATTTATGCGAATAACGTGTCTACGTTCACTAAAAACGGTTTAGTATTACGAGTTCTCATTTTTCTTGTTGGGTGCTCAGATTGTTCATCGTGTTATCTGTTGGATCCAGCTCATTAAACGGTTGAAAAGTCAAGGAGAATATCAAATTCTCTTCTTCAACTAATGATGCATGCAATGACGGATTATGGCTTGGCTTCTTGCTTGTGTTCTTGCCTATATAAAGGCATGGTGCTATCATTTGTAATGTACCCCAAATTGAGAGAAAGAGAGAGCGAGTGAGGGAGAGGGAAAATGAGAGGGAAAAAGAAAAAGAAAAGAAAAAAAAAGGAAAATCTTGTCCGGGCGGATAAGGGTGAGTGCGGGTGTAGTTTTTACTAGGTAGTTGAGAGTTGGTACAAAAACATTACCCGGGTGGGTAAGGGGTCTCGGGTTTTGAGTTTAAACACGAGCGTTATTGATAAACGCATTTCAATGCGTTTATCGTAGTATTTATTCGGGGTATAATAGAGCTTTAACAATCAATTTATGCATTTATTCGATATATCTACACTTGTTTTATTGTTGAAGGAGCTTAGGACGAGTTTCGGGCGAAAAGGAGAAAACGAGGCGAAACGGCGCGAAAAGGGCAACACTGCCCTCGGTCACTGCCAGACGCATTAGTCGTCACGGCCGTGACGAGGGACAGAGACCAACGCTGATGATGGTCACGGCCGTGACGTGCAAAGCACTTGGCCGTGACCTTGGGCAGAGACCAACGCTGATGATGGTCACAGCCGTGACGTGCATTGCACTTGGCCGTGACCAAGGGCAGAAAGTGCGAGACGCGATCGATGTTGGTCACGGCCGTGACGGCCCATGTCCCAGGTCGTGACCGACACGGAAATCAGTATAAAAAGCCCAAATTCGACTCAGAAAAAGACACAACTTACCAGAGATCAAATCCAAACCATCTAGGGATGAATTTAGGGCGAAAAGAACAAAGAATTACATCCCGGAGCGCAAGAGACGGAGCAACGACGCAATCACGCCCAATTGATCAGAGAACGAAGATTTATCACGCAAGCATCGATAATTCGCCAGTATTCAAGATCATGAGTTTTTCTTCTCTGTTCTCTACAATCTTCGTTGTGATCTCGTCTATTATGAGTAGCTAAATTCCCCGTGTGTTTGGGATTAGATGAACGCTAGGATTAGTCGTACTTAAGACGTATATTATCGTGACTTTGTGTTTTTGACTATTTATCGTTCTATGAATATGTTTCGTCGCTTTAATATGTCTATGTGTTGAAGTGATCGTGTGAAAAAACGTTTAGGGCGACAGCTAAACAATGTTTAGGCCGTTCATAGAAGATAGGATTAGAGTATAGGGCGAAAGCAAATACTCGATCCTCGCCGTTAGTAATTATTGAATTTTAGATCCCCGCGAGCGTTTAGGGCGACAGCAAATTCGCGTGCGGGTAGGAAATTACTGCGATTTAGTCAAGATCACGTAGGAACGATTTTATTGTCTTAGCCGATAACACCTAGCGGGATTCGAATCCCGAGCACATCTTTATTATCTGAAGCTTCGTATCAGTTTTAAGCGTGTTATTTGAATCTCTAGTTGATTTAGGAGCGATCTGTTAGGTTAAGTCGTCAAACAATCTGTGTATTTTATTAAGGTTAAATATCGAGTCGATAGCTCATTACTAGTACTTGATTCATTCCTCGTGTTCGATACTCGTTTACTCACTTTACTACACTACAAACGATAGGTCCACTGCCTATCGCACGTCGGTGACAGTAATTTAGTATTCGTTTTAATTATTACTTGTCGCACTTTTCATTCACACACCACGTGTCGATCGGTTATTTTGTACGGTGTAATATTCTCAAATATAGTAAAACTATTGTCTCTCCGTGGATGTAAGCGGTTTGGCCGAACCACGTAAAATCTCGGTGTTCTTTCGGTGTCATTTCGACTTTAACTAATATCCCGATAAATTGTCGCGGGGTCCAAACACAACTACCGCTGGCCCGGAATTAAATATTACCACTCAACCCCAACAAGTGGTATCAGAGCCAAACCCTGCTGGTAATCTGAGTATGCTCTGTGGTTGCAGCTGTGTCTGATCTTCCACATCAAAAAATATATCAAAAGGGAACGTCGATCGCGGGGAGCCAATGTCAGAGCGAGGTTCAACGAGTTGATGCCTTGTACTGAAGAAATAATGGTACAAGATGGTTATCGTTGATGGGATGCTCGGTGTGGGCGGAGCTTGTGCGGCGGTGGAGTTTCGGAGGGATAAGCGACAGTGTCCTGGTGCGGGATGTTTCACTCTGCGACAGAGAAAAAGTGGGGGATGTGCTCATTTGTCAAAGCTGTGTGATAAGCTTTGATGGGAGACGGAAAAAGTCGGAGTAAATAACAAATGATTTGGGGTCATGATGTGTCGGAGAGGAAGAAGTAAGGCCCTGTTACTTCTTACCTCGCTTCCTGATTCGGGTGATAATTTGATCACAACCATCCGGTACGAGATGGCGCAGGCGGTGGATGGTGGAGTCAACTCTTTTGGAGCAAGAAAAGAGAAGGCGATCAAATTATGGTGATAGTCGTGCGTTGGCTATTTTTCAGAGTGAATAATAAAGGAAGGTGATACACCAAGAGATTTGGGGACAACAGCAGGCCCAAATTCAGGTGGCGGGAAGGGCATGTGATGCTACAAATGTGGTGAGCCGGGACACATCAGGAGAAATTGTCCGACTTGGAGGAAGAAGGACAAGCGGCTAGGAAAATTCCACAACGGAGGTAGCGCACGGTTTATCTCAGAGACGTTCTCACAGTCTCTAATGATGGCGCTCATTCTCAGGAAGAATGATATTAAATTGGGGTTTGCTCCAAGAGAATATTTTGATGCGTTCTGGAAATTGCGAACGGTTTGTTTCGATCTCTGGGCTGATGGATATCGTTGTGTTGTTCGGTGTGTTGGAACGGGGAAGATCAAAATGGTTGACGGAGCGGTACGCATTTTGGGTGGTGTGACGTTGTCTCACAGTTGCGTAGAATTTAATCTTGAGCCAGTCAGATTCCAGGGCTATGGGGTTTTCATAGCAGGGGGGTCTGGAAAATCATACATGGCGAAAAAGGTCCTACCAAAGGGAGAAGAGTGCAAAGGTTTGTATCGTCTGGACGTGAGTATATTATATAATACTCAGACTTCGATGGATTCATGAAAATCGCGCGCGTGGTATAAAGGCAGACGATGGTGAGAAGGAAAGTCCTGCTGGTGAAGGGGTTGCATCGAAGTCGCTCTTCGGGAATCGACGGTCGAGTTGGTTCAACATAGCTGCACATAAGATTGGCCATTGAATGAATCAAGTGGGGTAGGATCAGAATTCTTGATTCGGATTACGTGTAGGTGCTACAAGGAAGGCCAATGAACGTTCGTGGTATTTACGAATGGGTTACTCTCATTCTCGGGTTCGCTGGAGTGCTCTCTGGAAAAGATGCTGAATGTCGCTGGAGGGGGAGAATTGTTGGATCCAGCTCATTAAACGGTTGAAACGTCAAGGAGAATATCAAATTCTCTTCTTCAACTAATGATGCATGCAATGACGGATTATGGCTTGGCTTCTTGCTTGGGTTCTTGCCTATATAAAGGCATGGTGCTATCATTTGTAATGTACCCCAAATTGAGACAAAGAGAGAGCAAGTGAGGGAGAGGGAAAATGAGAGGGAAAAAGAAAAAGAAAAGAAAAAAAAGGAAAATCTTGTCCGGACGGATAAGGGTGAGAGCGGGTGTAGTTTTTACTAGGTAGTTGAGAGTTGGTACAAAAACATTACCCGGGTGGGTAAGGGGTCTCGGGTTTTGGGTTTAAACACGAGCGTTATTTTGTACGGTGTAATATTCTCAAATATAGTAAAACTATTGTCTCTCTGTGGATGTAGGCGGTATTGGCCGAACCACGTAAAATCTCGGTGTTCTTTCGGTGTCATTTCGACTTTAATTAATATCCCGATAAATTGTCGCGGGTCAAAATACAACTACCGCTGGCCTGGAATTAAATATTACCGCTCAACCCCAACATTATCCA
The DNA here is from genome assembly GCA_027422505.1 of Craterostigma plantagineum. NCBI lineage: Eukaryota > Viridiplantae > Streptophyta > Magnoliopsida > Lamiales > Linderniaceae > Craterostigma > Craterostigma plantagineum. Next base: position 27,506 of record JAPQWV010000717.1, read on the forward strand.
ATGACGTCTACTTGAAAAATTAAATATTATTATATTTATATAGTATATGTAATACATGACATTATCGTGTGATCCAATTAGGTCTATCTTAAAATCTAAGTATTGCAAACATTAATTCCGATTAGTAATAGTTTCGGTGATTGTATAAATAACTTTGTAAAATCGATGTGATAACCTCGAGATGATTCCAAGATCCGGAATTTGTCACGATGGACCAATTGGAAAGTTCAGGCAAAGGTTAAGGGACATAATATCAAACCGAACATACGACAATTCAATACATGGAAAAAATATTATCCGAAGACAAAGATCGATGACTGAACATCAAACCGAAAATAAGTGCAGTCAGTAACTTAAGAAGATATCCGCCGGAGACATAATTGATATCTATCTCAGTTTTAGGTTTAAGGTTTAGGGGGTGAGAGTGAACTGAAAAATTACGAAAAACATACTAAGCTGTGAAAGTGAAATGGAAAATTTCAAGACGCAACGCCGACTGCTGCTCCTCGAGCATTATGTGTAGGAATTTTTAGCTGGATGTGGCAAAGTTGACAGTTTGTTAACGATTTGTGAAAAAATAAAAGTTTGCAAATTATAAATTGGAAAGATTTAATAAATTGAAACATTTCCTCGATGTGTAATAACTCAATTTCATAGAATTGTGACATATAAAGCAAACATTTATACTCTTTTATTAAGCCTATCAAATTTTTATATGTCAATTTAGATTAAAAAATAAATATTAAAATAAAAAAGAAACCACTCCTAGTTTAAGTTATGTTTCTAAGTTGTTGGGTTGCTAAACCAAGCAAAATTGAATCTTTCAAAGGATTCTTCAGTTTTTAATGGACGGAGACTACTCGGTGATAGGTGCCGGTGGCGCGCGTACTTTACGAGCTAAGAGGAAATAAGACTTGAAAAGCAACTGAACAAGACTGTATGCCAAGTGTTAAATGGAGGGTTCCAACCTAAAACCAATTGGTGTTAGGTGGAGAAGCCTCTTTGATTTATATATTGAGCCGGGTGATATTAATTTCCGATATGGGACAGAAATTCTCAACACGCCCCCTCACGTGTGGCATGATTAAAAGCCTAACACGTGGACATATGAAATCGGGTGACGATGAGTGAAATATGCGCGATAACACGCAGATCGACATTACATCATCAAGATTGTGGAATACGGCAGCAATTGGTAAGCAAGTATGAAGTTTGGCCGATAAAGAAGAAGTCTAAATAGATTTATGAAAACTACATCAAAACAGCGAATTGGTGGGCCCAAAAGGGACTGTAGCTGGTATGGAGGAAGATCAATTGTGGTACTTACTTACTGTTAAAAGAGGGATCGACTACTACTGTGTGCTGGGAAGAATCCCAAATTATTTACACAACACTTATATAGAATGGTATTGAATTAATCAAAATAGCATACTCATGTTGTTCTGTTTATGTCGCATGCTTAGCATGAGGAACGATGTACACAAGGCCGGGCAGTATGTGATTAATGAAATATTTTCATTTAAGAAAAAAAAAAAGAAAAGAAAAACGACTGGTTTTAATATCCATTTTTTTTTTATTCTTTTCGAATTTCTCATACTTGAATTAGTGGGCGCGTGACGAATAGCATTTGATCGTCCCAAAAAAATTTCGGGCGTTTGCTAATTTTATCAATCATTTGGTTACACTTTACTGTAATATCGTCAATGCAAATGTTGCTTCAATCATATGTTAATACTCTCCATGCAAATACAACTAAAAAATCCATGCATCCCGCTGGTGATGCCACGTGTCAGTCTTCTCCATCTCTCATCTGTCACTTGCTGCTACGTTTTTTGTATACCTTCACTATTTAATCAAACAACAAGCTTTTACTCATCGTCATCATCCACGCACGCATATTGTTCGACGAAATAAATAGCTCAGATAACTGTGTGGGGAAACATACGAAGACGCTGCATTTCATTTCAAGATCATGACTGACATTATAGACGACATTGCAGAGGAAATTTCATTCCAAGGCTACGAAGATGACTGCAGAGTACTTGGGAATCTCCTCAACGATGTTCTTCAGAGAGAGCTCGGCTCCGAATTCATGGAGAAGCTCGAGAAAACTCGAGTTCTTGCCCAGGTCATTTCATGCATATTTTCCCTCTTCATGTCTGCGTTTATGATTTTCAATGTCATAAACTACTGTGTGAAATTGTTGCGTAGAGTGCTTGCAACATGAGGGTGTCGGGCCTTGAAGACACTGCTGAGGAGCTCGAGCGAAGAATAGCTGACGAACTATCGAAGATGACCCTCGAAGAAGCATTTTCTTTGGCCAGAGCATTCAGCCATTACTTAACTTTGACTGGGATTGCAGAGACTCATCACAGGTTATATAGATAAAGATTGGATCTTTAGCCCTTTTCGTGGCGATTAGATACCATTGATTGATGGGCTAAGGCTAATCTTCATATTAATTCGATATTCGGGAAATTCAATAATGCAGGCTAAAGAAGGCACGAGGTTCTGCGAATTTGTCCCAATCTTGCCATGATACTTTCAATCAGCTTGTGAACGGCGGTGTTTCGCCTGAAAAGCTCTATGATTCTGTTTGCAATCAGGTCGTTGTAAAATCGTTAGTGTTCCTTTTTTCGTCCCTCTTTATGTCACAGTTTTTATGAATATAACGTTTCAATGTATGAAAATTTCGTGCCAGATGGTTGAGATTGTTCTTACAGCACATCCCACGCAGATTAACAGGAGAACCTTACAGTACAAGCATATACGAATCGCCGTATGTTTGTTGTTTAAGTCCAATATACGCAAGTGTAGACATTAGAAAAAATTATGACAACCATAATTTGAATGTTCATATAAGTTCTTTGTTTACTTTTTTTGTCTTTTTGATGTATGCTGCAGCATCTATTAGAATACAGTGACAGGCACGATCTTGAAGATGAAGATCGAGATATGTTATTAGAAGATTTGGTGAGGATTTCCCTTCTATTAGTGCTTTAATTGTGTGTGTGAAGTGATAAGTAATAACTAAAAATAAACACAAATCCAATTTAATTATTGCAGGTAAGAGAGATTGCTTCGATATGGAAAACAGACGAGATAAGGAGGCATAGACCAACCCCAGTTGATGAAGCCAGAGCAGGTAGAAAAACTTATACCTATATCTGCAGTTCATTTTGTTACTTATATGGGAATCTTAATTATATCGTATCGTATGAAATTTTACTAGGGTTGAATATCGTAGAACAATCGCTCTGGCGAGCAGTGCCTCATTATTTACGTCGTGTCAGCAATGCTTTAAAGAAGGTTAGTTATTATTTGCACCGAAGAAAGAACATTTTTCTGTTCTATGATTCTACTTCGTGATACGACTATATGAAGCTTCGGTTCTATTAATTATATTTGCAGCACACGGGAAAGCCCCTACCTTTGACGTGTACGCCTATCAAATTTGCTTCATGGATGGGCGGTGATAGAGATGGAAATCCAAATGTAACAGCTAAGGTGATCTACTTGAACTTTTTTGATGTTCAACAATGTATCGAAGTGCATAATATAATCTTTTAGGGTGATTTATAATACGCCATTACAATAATGTCAGGTGACAAGGAATGTAACCCTTTTATCCAGGTGGATGGCTACTGATCTCTACATAAGAGAAGTAGACAACCTAAGATTTGAGCTTTCCATGGATCAATGTAGTGGGAAGCTAGCACAGCTAGCCCATGAGATTCTTGAAAAAGGCATGTGATTCGTAGTTACAGTTTCTACTTTTGGCAATTTGTTGGTCATTTAATTGTTACATATAATCCTTCCTTTTGGCTTAATATCTCTCCAGAAAGAACATATGATGATGGTAATAGACATGGAAGTTGGAAAGAAAAGTCACCAAGGGATTCGTTTAAAGTTCCTGGTAATAATACTGTTAAGGCATTTCCATCGCGACTTCCATCGTTAGCTGATCTACCCTCTTGCACTGGTATGTTTTTCTGTCCTTTTGTTAAAGAGTTCCGATTTTTCTATGTTTGTAACGTATTTGCAATTTGAAATAGAAAGGAATGGACTGCAACCTCGTCCTCGGCTAGAAGTCCCAGGCACAGAGTTTATGCCATTGAATCAAAAGGTTATGACTTTCCAAATTTACTATTTGTTTATCTTCATTTTCCTTCCCACAGGAAAATGCAGAGTAAATCTGTAGTAAACTCTACTTTTGCAGAAGGTTAAGGGTTTGCCAGGTGATAGAGAATCCTCGAAAACAAATACAGACATTATAAGTTCAGACAAAACTCCACCTGCAATGCCAAGAACACCATCTTCATCCCAACTTGCTCAGAGGAAATTATTTGCTGAAACCATGGTGGGAAGGACAAGCTTTCACAAGCTTCTAGAACCTAGCTCGTCCCAGAAACCAGGCCTCGCCGCTTATAGGGTCGTTCTTGGAGACGTTAAGGAGAAGGTACTAACTGTACTTTTTTCTTACAAGATCCTTAAGAAGGTCGTAGTTTTAGCTAACTTAACAGATGTCTGAATCTGTACTCAGCTAATAAATACAAGGAGGAGACTAGAAATTCTCCTTGAAGATTTCCCTTGTGACTACAATCCTAGCGAATATTATGAATCCACGCAACAACTCCTTGATCCGCTGCTATTATGTTACGAATCCCTGGTAATAACAACATTTCCAATATTCCCTTTTCTATAAATTTTAGCTTGAAATTAAATCTTATAAATTAAATCTTATAAATCAATGGCATTTCCACAGCAAATATCTGGCTCGGGAGTATTAGCTGATGGTCGACTAGCTGATCTCATTAGACGTGTCGCAACTTTTGGCACGGTTCTAATGAAGCTTGATCTACGCCAGGTGACTCTTTTTATTGTGCATAATTTTTAAGTCAATGATAGTATATTCAATTATGTAATCGAATCATTTTCCACTATAATAGGAATCTGGGAGACATGCAGAAGCCCTCGATGCAATAACGAGGTATCTCGACATTGGAAGCTATATCGAGTGGGACGAGGACAAAAAAATTGAGTTCCTTACTAGAGAGCTAAAAGGGAAAAGACCTCTCATTCCTCCATCTATTGAGGTACTTGAGATTATTGCATTGCAATGTCTGTTAAAGAGATTCAAAGAAAACATATTCTTTTTTTTATGTGATTCTATTTTCAAGGTTGTACCTGAAGTTCAAGAAGTGTTAGATACCTTTAGAGTAGCAGCAGAATTGGGAAGTGATTCACTCGGAGCTTATGTCATATCCATGGCTTCCAATGTATGGCTTGCGGACCACTCTAACTATCTTTCTAACAATTCCAATAATGTTAAATTATTAGAATTTCTGTTTCTTTTTCCCTATTACAGGCTAGTGACGTTCTTGCAGTGGAGCTATTACAAAAAGATGCACGCATTACCGTCTCCGGGGAATTAGGCATATCTTGTCCCGGCGGAACGTGAGATCACATTCCGTCATTTTCTCCAACTTACAAATAAAAAAAATCATCGAACTTTTTTAATAAAATTGTTCTTTCTATACATGTATAGGCTAAGAGTAGTTCCACTTTTCGAAACAGTAAAAGACTTGAGAGAGGCAGGCTCGGTTATACGAAAACTTCTTTCGATCGATTGGTACCGCGAGCACGTCGTAAACAACCATAATGGACACCAAGAGGTACTTACCTAACATGTGTGTGTGTATGTGTGTGTGTGTGTGAATTGTAATAAATAAAAATGAAGGGTGGTACTAATTTGTTGAGGTGGCAGGTAATGGTTGGCTATTCTGATTCTGGTAAAGACGCCGGGCGTTTCACCGCCGCTTGGGAGCTGTACAAGGCCCAAGAAGACGTCGTAGCATCGTGCAAGGAGTACCACATCAAAGTCACTTTGTTCCATGGGCGGGGCGGAAGCATTGGGCGTGGGGGCGGGCCCACGCACCTCGCCATTCAGTCTCAACCTCCCGGCTCGGTCATGGTAATAAATCTTTCTAATATATTATATTACAGATTGACCTCTATGTGTAATAATATTAAACTCGGTCATGTTCGAACGAAAAAAATTGACTGTAGTAGTGGGCAGTGTATGTTGAGATTGTAATCTATCTCACACCGAGAAATTCTAGCAATCCAAATCAGTATACATGTAAAGAAAAGAAAAATATTGTCCTCTGCTTAACACCGATTGGTTTTACGTTGGAGCCCTCTATTTGAAATGGTATCGGAGTAGGTTTGATCTGCGTGCGATCACGTACAACTGCCATCCAATTTTATCAGTGTGTTGCATGTGAAGGGGCGTGCTGAGATATCTTGTCCCACTTTGAGAAATGGACCCACGTGATATATAAATGGTTACTCCACCTTATATCATTAGTTTTAAGATGAAAACCCCAATCATAGTATTTCATCACCATATATGTTAGGGCACACTCCGATCTACGGAGCAAGGCGAAATGGTCCAAGCTAAGTTTGGACTCCCCAAAGTCGCCGTACGCCAGCTAGAAATCTACGGTACGGCCGTTCTGCTCGCCACCCTATGCCCTCCCAAACCTCCCAAGGAGGCAAAGTGGCGAACCCTAATGGACGAGATATCGAGCATCAGCTGCTCGACCTATCGAAGCACCGTCTATGAAAACCCCGAGTTCCTCCTCTATTTCCAGGCAAGGATAAAACAAATATCCACCGTGCTCCGTATACGAGCTTGTATGTTATTTACTTTCCATTTTTTTACGAATATATTCGGAGAATACCAGTTGTGGTCCCCGAATGCTGGCGGTACGAGCATTTTTTGTCTCCCATATTTCCTATGCCACTTTTAGTCTTCAATATTACCGATTTTATGTAGTTTTGGTTTCCGATTAATTTAACCCTCATTAGTTCGGAATGTATTTACGTGTTGGGCCACCCGAATTTTTGCGACTGGCCCAACTTGTAAATTTTTTGTCCAAACTAACAGTTAACTTAATCAGGGGACCAGAACAGTACAAAATCGATAACATTAAGGACTAATACTGACAACAGGAAACATGTATAGACCAAAAATGCTTACACCCGAAACATTGAGGAACCAAAAAATGGAGCATTCGCCCCGATGTATACATCTATCTACATTCCTTCAAGTCGAAGTACCAACACATCAATCGATAACCACCAATATTTTCAATAAAACCAGGAAGCAACGCCCCAGTCCGAACTAGGGTTCCTAAACATCGGTAGCCGCCCGAGCCGTCGAAAATCGACCGCGGGGATCGGACACCTCCGAGCGATCCCCTGGATCTTCGCGTGGACACAGACCCGGTTCGTCCTCCCCACGTGGCTTGGGGTCGGGGCGGGACTGAAGGGGGTTTGCGAGAAGGGATTCACCGAGGACCTAAAGGCAATGTACAAAGAGTGGCCCTTCTTCCAATCGACCATCGATCTGATCGAAATGATCCTCGGAAAGGCCGACGTTCACATGGCAAAGCACTACGATAGGGTTTTGGTGTCGTCCGAGGGCCGAAGGAGGCTCGGTGAGGAGCTCAGGGAGGAGTTTAGGACGGCAGGGAGGTTCGTCTTGTCTGTAACGGGGCACGAGAAGTTTTCGGAGAATAACCGGAGTTTGAGGAAGCTGATGGAGAGCAGATTGGCGTATTTGAATCCCATGAATATGTTGCAGGTGGAGATTCTGAAGAGGTTGAGGAGGGACGACGATAATGTGAAGCTTAGGGATGCTTTGCTTATTACCATTAATGGGATTGCTGCTGGGATGAGGAATACTGGTTGACGTAATCAGATTTGGTAGCATGTGTGAATCGTTGTATTAGTTGTGGTTTTATGCACTGATTTTACTCTGATTTTATTCCATTTAATACTGAGTTTCAAAAACCTTGAAATTTTTGGCCATGATCATATGGTGTTATTATGATTTTTAAGTTATATAAAACCACCATTCAACTTAAATGCATCTTTCTTCCTCTTCCTACCTCGGCAAAACCCTCATCTCAAAACATTCGTTTCTCCCATTGCCTCCGTTTATGGAGGTTGGTGGGCTTGTTATTCTTTCCATTTTCTATTTCGTCGATGTTTTCCGTTTTCTCTCCAGGTTTAAAGAGCTTGTTTCTCGTTTTTGTAAGAGAGTATGTTACTTTTTGTTGTGGAACGTCAGTTTATATAAAGACCAATTAGAAGATAGTTCAAGAATATTATGAATAGGCTCCTAGATTATTAGTTCTTGGCCACTTGCAATTCTTTTCATTAATAAAATCGCCTGAAAAAAAAAACACACTTAAAGAGCTGGATTGCTATTCACCGCCCCCTTTTTCCTAGTCACCGCCCCCTAAAGGACTGAAAAAAAGACTATTTTGCCCTTTCTAAATTTAAATTTCTTTTTAAAGTCATTTTCCTTACAACTAATTTGATATCGCAATCAGACATCCAAATCAGATTCAAACATAACAAAAATTAAAACATTTCAATGAATCGTCTATTTTCGAAATTGAAAGGTCAAAAGAAAGTGTCTACTGGCACGGATGGTAAGCAAATTCTCGTAAATTTCGTTCGTATAGACGTGAATTCTCGAACTTACATTGGATTCGATCGGAAAATTCGGTCCGACCGAACAATAGACGTAAATTTCAATGAATCGATCGGAACTTTCATTTCGGTCAGTCCAAGAGGTGACCGAAATTATTGTTCGGTCGCCTCTTATGCCGACCGAAATTATTGTTCGGTCGGACCGATCGTGACCGAAATCGGATTTCGGTTACCTTAGATGTAACCGAAATCGTATTTCGGTCGCCTCTTAGGGTAGCCGAAATCCGATTTCGGTCATTAATTTTTTTTTTTTTTAAAATTTTTTTTTCCAGACTCGGAGATTGTCCCGGAGGATTCCACGGGCGACGGGATAAACTACAGTGAGCATTTCCGCGAAGGAGGACGATTTTCGACCGACGTGGAAGCCATTAACTGGGCGAAGGGCGTCGCTATTGGTCTTGGTTTCGAGTTGATAATTTCGTCGCACAAGAAATGTGGAACAAAAAAATTGATTAGATGTTCTCGCGGATAACGTTATAGAGGCAAAGAGGATGAATTGGAGAGGATGTCAAAGTCTAACAAGTGCAGGTGTCCGTTTGTAGTCATAGCCCAGCAGGATCCAGCTACTAGGGAATGGTACGTTCGTACGGGTGAAACCGAGAATTCCATACACAATCACCCTCTGATACAGTATCCCGAGGGACACCGCCAGACGAGTGGACTGAGCAGCCAGACAAAGAAGGTCGTAGAGGAAATGACTGCTGCCCAAGCGAAACCAGCACATATCCTCGCAGCGATGAGGGCTCGACACAGCGTAGATAATGCGACGATCCGACATGTATATAATTACAGAGATCGTTTGAAGAAGCAAAATTCTGAGGGTCGAGACGTGGTGAGCCAGTTGATGCACCAGGCGACAGAGTCCGGATATTTTGTTGAAGCGCTGAGAGACGATGAGACTAATGCGCTGACACATGTCTTTCTCGCACACCCGGAGTCACTCGCACTGCTGAGGACGTATCCTTATTTTATTGGTATTGACTCGACTTACAAGACAAATAGATATAAGATGCCTCTAGTTGAGATTATAGGGATGACTCCCTGTAATCACAACTTTCTGTGTGGGTTTGCCGTCATGGAGGACGAGACCGAGAGAAGTTACGGGTGGATGTTGCAGTCAGTCAGGGATATTCTAGGGCCAGATGTCGACCCGTCCGCGATTGGGTCACCTTAAGGAATAACGTCGCGAACGAAATCGAGGCCCATTGGGATCTTTACTCGCCATTGTACTACGGTGATTCACTAGAAATGCAGCTAGATCGCATACGTTGGGAGGGGGGGCCTTGCTTGGCAAACCACTGGATGTTGACACCGTGCGATCTGTGGACTGTGGCGACAATTTGGAACGCTGTAGTTACCCTCTACGGGTACGGCAATGGAAGGACCATCAACATGCATTCTTTCACGATACTGCCACTGCGTGCCCCCCGGACTGCCAATGGACCGAGCCGAACTATCGTCATAGCGCACCTTGGAGACGAGTACCCGCATTATATAAGACTGAATTTACGTCCAGACGTTCCTATGCCCGTCTTGCATCCATATTGGAATACGTATCGTGATCGTCGACTTGATGGGTGGGAACTTAGATATCAGAGCAGGATCGAACACTGGTTGCACCTCATGGGTCACAATCATCTATTGTAATTCCGTTTGTATTATTAATTTTATTTGTCATTTATATTATTTTTAAGTTATTATTATTACTATCATTATTATTATTATTATTATTATTTTTTAAAAATATTATTTTTTATGTTATTATTTGGTATTATTATTTTTATTAATTGGTGGTTATTATTTATTTTATTAATATTATTTTGTATTCTTATTATCATTTATATTATTTTTAAGTTATTATTATTACTATTATTATTATGATTATTATTTTTTAAAAATATTATTTTTTATGTTATTATCTGGTATTATTATTTTTATTAATTAGTTATTATTATTTATTTTATTAATATTATTTTGTATTCTTATTATCAATTTATATTATTTTTAAGTTATTATTATTATTACTATTATTATTATTATTTTTTAAAAATATTATTTTTTATGTTATTATGTGGTATTATTATTTTTATTAATTAGTTATTATTTATTTTATAATATTATTTTGTATTCTTATTATCATTTATATTATTTTAAGTTATTATTATTACTATTATTATTATTATTTTTTAAAAATATTATTTTTTATGTTATTATTTGGTATTATTATTTTTATTAATTAGTTATTATTATTTATTTTATTAATATTATTTTGTATTCTTATTATCATTTATATTATTTTTAAGTTATTATTATTACTATTATTATTATTATTTTTTTTAAAAATATTATTTGTATGTTATTATTTGGTATTATTATTTTTATTAATTGGTTATTATTATTTATTTTATTAATATTATTTTGTATTCTTATTATCATTTATATTATTTTTAAGTTATTATTATTACTATTATTATTATTATTATTTTTCAAAAATATTATTATTTATGTTATTATTTGGTATTATTATTTTTATTAATTAGTTATTATTATTTATTTTATTAATATTATTTTGTATTCTTATTATCATTTATATTATTTTTAAGTTATTATTATTACTATTATTATTTTTTAAAAATATTATTTTTTATGTTATTATTTGGTATTATTATTTTTATTACTTAGTTATTATTATTTATTTTATTAATATTATTTTGTATTCTTATTATCATTTATATTATTTTTAAGTTATTATTATTACTATTATTATTATTATTACTATTACTATTTTTAAGTTATTATTATTACTATTATTATTATTATTATTTTTTAAAAATATTATATTTTATGTTATTATTTGGTATTATTATTTTTATTAATTAGTTATTATTATTTATTTTATTAATATTATTTTGTATTCTTATTATCATTTATATTATTTTTAAGTTATTATTATTACTATTACTATTATTATTTTTTTTAAAAATATTATTTTGTATGCTATTATTTGGTATTATTATTATTAGTATTTTTATTAATTGGTTATCATTACTAATATTTTTGTCATTATTATTTTGTAATATTAATATTCCAAGCATAAATAGTAGAGGCATAGAAATTTTGTAATAAAAACGTACGCATCCGATACATAAACGAAGCATAAACAAAATAAAAGCACGTCATGGGACATTGCGCCAACGGTCGTTCTGCTCGTCCAGCCTGTCTCTGTATCTTTCCGTATGCGTCGATCCGTCAAGCTGCATCGTAGCTAACATATCGCTAGTCAAGGTGTACATCGAGCTGTACCACTGCACAAAGAAATGATACATATAAAAAAGTGAGTTAACATAATAATAAAAACCCAAATCACATTGAATTACGTACATAGTCGACGTGGCTGCGCGGGGGGTAGAGCTGTCAATCCGGCCCGTGGCCCATTGAAGGGCGGGCCTGAGCGGGCCAGCCCGCGCGGGCCGCGGGCTTAGGCGGGGCGGGGCGGGCTAGCCCGCGGGCCGGCCCGCCAATTTAAGGTATTATATATAATTTATATAATATATACTAAATCTATAATAAATATTAAATTAGTTAGATATTTAATTAATAAATCATTAATTATGTCTAATTATTATCATGTTTATTAATTAATAAATAATTAATTGCATATTTCTTTTTTAATAAATTCATTACTTAATGAAAAACTATTAATAAATTAAAATATTTAAATTAGATTAAATAATATTAATTTTTTTAAAAAATGGGCGGGCCTGGCCCGTCGGGCCCGCGGCCCGCTGCGGGGCGGGGCGGGCTCCTATTTTTAGGGCCCGCCAGATGGCGGGCTAGCCCGCCCCGCCCCGCCAAACGGCGGGCTTTGGCGGGCGGCGGGCCGGCCCGGCCCGCCCCGCCAATTTGACAGCTCTAGCGGGGGGATGCCGCCCGAAGAGGATCCTGACTCCGACGAAAACAGACGAGAATGAGAATGCCGCTCGTACCAGTCCATGTAACCTTCAACGGTCTCACCAAGGTACTCTAAGGTACTCCGGCTGATGTATGACAGGTTGAGGATGTACGGGTAAGGGGACTGCCGCCAAGCAAATTCTGCTGCATCGCCAGAATGGTGCACCTTATACCTCGACGGGTCCGATGGCATATAAGCCCTCTGCGGCGGTGTCATCGGCGGCGGGATGTGCTGCACGTAACCCAGCTGGCGCAACACTCTAGAGGGTACGTAGGGCTCCACGATGTCGCGATATCTAACCCAGCCCACGAAAAGAGTCATCAGGTGCTGCGCCGCTGGATCGGGACCGTACGACAACCAAGCAACCTGATAACAATTTATTTTGTATTATATAAGCGCACATAATATGGAATAATTATTATTAAAATACCTCGTTCGCTGTCATCATGTCTAGCTGACGGCGGATCTCAATTAACCGGTGTCCCGTCCGCTCGACCTGAGATACGGGCCACATGCGTGATCGTGCTTGGCCAGGTTCCACATGATGGGGTAGACGGTGTGGGCGGAAGCATGGGAAGTACTCGTAGATCCACGCCTGTAGTAATGACAGGCACCCAGCTAAACCCCTTGCATCCGCTCGGCTTGCGAGCCCAAGCTGGCGATAGAGGTAAGCAAGAGCGGCCGAACCCCACGAATAACCACTGGCAGATGGCAGGGAGCGATAGAACTCGTGCATGATGTCGGGCTTCACCCGATTCCCGCTCTTGTCGACGAACAGGGTCGACCCCAATAGAATCCACAGCCAAGCGATGGCATGGAGTCCCGCCGGCCGACCCTCCCGCATCACGTCTTTCGACGCAACCTACCCTGCTCTCCAAAATCCCCTCAGGGCGTCTGCGGAGACGCCCATAATCTCCCTCGCCGCGATCTGCTGGTCGCCGGCGTCCGGGGTGCCCGAAACCATCGTCCCGTCGATCGGGATACGGAGGATCTGCTCGACGTCGTGGAGCATGATCGTCATCTCCCCCCACGGCATGTGGAAGGTGTTCGTGTCGGGGTGCCAGCGCTCCACAAAAGCGCACAGAAGAGGCTAGTCCAAGTGTACGAGCATGGCATCTGCGAGGTGTAAGAGACCTGTGCCATCGATCTCGCTCTGTGTCTCCGGCGGGAATTGACAGTACCACTGCTTAAGCTGCCGAAGCACTAATGCCCGCCCCTCGCACTTCAGCACGGGCCTCTCCTCCTCACCCATCCAGATGCGGGGCGCGATGTGCCCCAAGTAACTAGGGATCACCTCGCCATCTTGCGGACCACCTGGCTGTGGCCCCTGCACCCTCCAGGAATCGTCATCTACGACCCTGGAGCGCTTGCTCCCTATTTTATTTTTTAGGAATACCACATAAATAAATCTAATTTTTGCTACGATAGTTAAGACACGACATCGCAAGTCAGTTTATAATGAAGAAGGGATGTACCTGAGGAGACCGGTATCCGCTCGTCGTCGGATGACTGAAACGATGCCGCATCGTATGGCACCTCCTCATCCACATGCGCCTCCTCCTCTACGTTCGGATCGTATTCCGCATACACGGAATGCGAATCACCCGCTCGCTGCCGCCTCGCCTCCTCCCGTTCCCTATGAACGGAAGCATCAACGCCGCGCGCCCTCGTATGACGCTCTCCAGATCCCTCCAACGAGGGGGATCTGCTGCTCCCTCCGAGCAGGGACTTCCCACCCAGCGCCTGCAATTAGATAATTTAAAAAAAAAGAATGGACCGAAATCAAATTTCGGTCGGTCCGTGAACTGACCGAAATCGGATTTCGGTCAGATAACGGCCGACCGAAATCGGATTTCGGTCGGCTAGTTTCAGACCGAAATCGGATTTCGGTCGGTACCAGGACGACCGAACAATTATTTCCGGCCAACTACCGACCGAAACATGATTTCGGTCGTCCAGTGTCGTGATCGAAATCGGATTTCGGTCACGACCCCGGCCGACCGAAATCATGTTTCGGTCGTGAATTCGCCGACCGAAATCTGATTTCGGTCGTGCCGTTTTTCGCCCGATTTCGCGTCCGATCAACCGTTTTCCGGCCTATTTCGACCCGTTTTCGACAATCTATCTAAATACGAATGAATTTCACGACAATTTTCTTACCAATCGTGAGAGCACCCCCTTTCCCTTTCCCTTTCCTCGTTCCATTGCGATTTGCAAATTTCTCTGTTTTTTTGTTTGATTTGGATGTGTGATTTGAAAAGTGTTGCGTAGTAAAGGACTTTAAATAGAAATTCTTACTTTTTATTATATTTTAGCTTTTTAAATTATTTTAAATAACATAAGGGCAAAATAGTCTTTTTTCAGTCCTTTAGGGGGCGGTAACAAGTAAAAAGGGGGCGGTGAATAGTAATCCCCTTAAAAAAGTCAAACGTAAATCGTCGGTTAGACCTGGGTAATGGACCGAATTTGGCCGGTTCCACCGGTTCCGATCCTGGGACCATTTCCCCGGGACCGGCCCAGAACCGCGGAAGGGAACCCCGGGCCTGTAATGGACCGGTTCCGGTTCCAGAACCAGAACTGGCCCATTTATATAATTTTATTTTTACTTGGAATAAATTTTTTAAAAAATATCCGAAAAATTTATTCCAAAAAAACAAAAAAAGTTAAAAAAATTACAAAAAATAAAAAAAATTACCTAAAAATTACAAAAAAAAAACATAAAAGAAAAAAAAAACTCCCTAAAAAATACAAAAAAGAAAAAAATATTCGAAATAAAAAAACATAAAAAATACAATTTATTCAACTTGACTATTAACTAGAACAATATTCGAGGCCTCTTCGTCTTCATCCGAACTGGAAGATTGGAACTCGTCGATGGTGTTCTCTCGTCGGTTCTTCGATTCGGTCATATACCAATCATTCAATAAGGTTAGCATGACGAGGGAAGCCGGGCTAAGGCTCGCGCGTCGATCGCCGATAATTCGCCCGGATGTAGAGAAGGCGGATTCGGAGGCGACACTAGACGCTTGCAAGGCTAAAACGTCTCGACGACGGCGGATAGGGTAGGATAGAGAGTCGCGTTCGACTTCCACCAGGCCAAAACGTCGAAGTCTTCAGGAGTCTGGAAGTTGTGGCTCTAGAGCTGGATCTCATTCGTGTTCGACCCCGACGCACGGGTTTTGGTCTCCGTCTTTTGCGCCTTCAATCTTCGTAGTAGTCCCATTGCGCCGCCGCCTCCTTCCGACGAACCGGCGTCGCTCGCTGGTAAGGATTGCTCCACACTGTGTCCCTGCTCAGCTGCGTAAACAGAAAAAAGTTCTTGGAGAGAATCGTGAATTGACTCCTTTTGGTCGTCCACTTTCTTTCCAAGAAACTGAGCATAATAATCGAAAAAAACATCAAAAGTATCAACACCGCAACTAGGGTCGAGTAAGGCAGACAAACCGTGGACTTTTGGGATGTTTTTTCAATACTCCTTGAACTTTATCTCCATGTTTTGGATGAAAGCACCCAAGTATGGACTAATGCAATACTCCACGAACTTGTAGCACACCGCGAAGAGGTTCGGGATGAACAATGGGGACGTCGGGTAGTGAATGCTAGAAAATTTCTCCGTAGCCTCGCTGAACACTTCAAGTATGGACACGACCAAAACTGCAATATCCCAATCAGTTTGTCGTAATTCATACCTGGAGGTATTGCCGACTATGACCTCATTCCAAAAAAGGCGTCAACAAGTCCTTGTAGCGCATGAATGTGCTGAGGATGTGGTACAAAGAGTTCCACCTAGTTGGGACTGGCAACGGAAACTTCTTGTATGTGAGGCCGGCGGCAAGGACGGTTTGCTTCCACGACGTTCCGTAGCGGCGTTCCCGAAGTAACTTCGTTTTTCTACAATATCTCCCAAATTTCGTCAAAAGCACATTGCACACACAAGTTAATAATATGACAAGCGCACCTAGCATGTAGTAAACGGCCGTCTAAGGGTAACTTAAGATGTCTACGAAGGATCCCTATCGCTACGTTGTTCGCGCTAGCATTATCTAAGGTAATAGACATAATTTTATCTTGAATACAATATATATTAACGACATTCAACACATAGTTCGATATCGTAGTGGTGTTGTGTTGCAAATCTAGGGGATCTAGGGAAAGAATACATTTTTGCATAGTCCATGTTTCATCTATCCAATGGACGGTAACGACTAAATAAGATTGCGACGTAATGTTAGTCCAAATATCGGTAGTCAAACTAATCATACACGAAATATTGGCTAAATGACTAATTAAGTTAGACTGATATTCCTTAAAACATTCTAAGACATATTTCCTACGGGTTTTACGGGTCACGTTATGGAATCCGGGTTGTATCCTACTCGTAAATTCGATAAACCCTTCACTTTCCGCAATGCAAAAGAATTCTTCACACATTACTACGAATTTAACTAAGGCTTTTTTCGAAATTTCCCTAGTAATAACAAAATTCTTACCCGTACTTACGTTTATTTGTTGTTGTCGGGGTTCGGTTCCTACTGGCTCTAGATCGTCCCCGCAATTATGCGCCCTCTGTAGGTGTTCTTTCATCGAGCCCGTCCCACCTTGATTCGGTCCGGTCTTAATCGTGTAGGGATTGCGGCACATTTTGCAATAAGCGGTAACTACAGCGCGGTTATATTTATCCATTCTAAGTCGAAACAATTCCATACCTTAGACCGCCGACCACGAGGTTGTTGCTTCCTTTTGTCGTCGCCGTAGAAGCCTGGCTCGGTCCCTCGTCGGTCGCCGCCGTCCGTGCCGGTTCATCGGTCTCCTCGTCGGTGTCGGCATTCCCCCTAAACGTATCGGCGTGACCTAAAATCATAAAAGCGTCTTTGTCTCTCGAGTTAGGATTTCTCGACGACGACGCCATTAGTTTTTCTAATATAAAAAATAATAACGATATTTAATTGTAATAATAAGTGAGTGTGTGTAGTAGTGTAAATAAAATAATTAGTATTGCTAATAATATTAAATATTAATATGATGGTGATTTTTAGAGAATTTTTGGAGAGAGAGAAGGAGAGATTTGGATGTAATTGTGAGTTAAAATAGTTAAAATGAGGTGGTATTTATAGATTTTTCGTTTGGGGGTATTATGGTAATTTTTTGGTTTAGAATAAAAAAAAATTGATAGCCGTTTGGCCTATAGCCGTTGGGCCGGTTCCGGTTCCGATTCCGATTCCGAACCCGAACCGAAACCGGGGAACCAGAACCCGTAATCCGTGGTTCCAAGTTCCCCGAACCGGCCCAGTTCATTTTAACTGGGGTTACCGGCTCCAGTTCTGGACCGGTTTCGTGAGCCGGTGTTGGGCCGGTTCCGGGTTGGCCCGGCCCAAAACCCAGGTCTAGTCTCGGGCAAGCCTTGTTATGACAAGTAAAGACTTCCGTACAATTAGATTATCACTAATCGAGTATTTTAATAACTAAATATCTAAACGCATTATCTAGCAGTAGCACACCCAATTATCTTCAATCTATAGTTTTAAACACTGCATCTTAATACATCAACGACTCTCCACGAAGATCAGCGTGTTAAGGTTCTATTTGGTGAATTGAATATTAAATCCCAATACACAGTTCTTAGAATATATTTCGGCATAATTCAAATAATGTTAGAGTAAATCTCATATTTGCAGTGTGTTACCCTCGGGATTCTCGGCTAACGGTAAAATGACCCGCGACTTAAAGTAATACCCGCGGAGGAAGGTCAGGAAGCAACAAGACGGGGGAACCCGCGAAAGGCCCTCGCGATAAAGAGGTTATGCCTGAGGAGACGCCGAGTGTGGGAGAACAAGAGGGCATCGAGTAAGCTGCTCGAGGAAGGTCGGATGATCCGCGAGACAGAATGTCTCGAGGAGCAGAGGGTAAGTCAGACAGATCGGGTCGAGAAGGCACAGAATGGGATAGAAGGGATGCGCCCGCGGAAGGGAGAAAGAGCCCGACCAGAGCAGATCCACGTCAAGAGGAAGAGCCAAGGTAGGGAACGAAATAATGAGGACGTGCGTTGAGTGGGAAGACCACGATCTCACACGATGCTCGCAAGGAAAGCGGGCTGGGGGGAAGATCAGGTCATGGCAACGGAATTCAGACCTAGTATAAAAGGTAGTGATGAGGCCATTTCCCAGGTATGCACACAAAATCTAAAACCGTTCTTACTAAGCCTAGCACCTATCTTACCCCGTTTTACGAGCGAAACTAACTTAAGCATCAGAGGGGCGTTGCCGGCAACCACCCCGGCCCCCTCTAACGCGCTTTTGTTGGTTTTTGAGTGTTAGGCGAAGGAGTTTCGTCGTCGTTGGTTCAAGGGAGCGCGCGAGTTCGTTGGCAAACCAAGGTCGTTTTCAGCAGAACACACCATTGGCGCCGTCTGTGGGAATCGTATATTCCTAGGAACAAAATATGATGGATTCTGTAAATGACCCCCAATCATCGCTGGTGGAAGAGGTGCTCACGGCGGAGGAGATCGAGAGAACGCTGAGAGAGTCATACGATGCGGAGTTAGGAAAATTAAAGGCGGAAGTTGAGATGCTGAGGGCGGAGCGAACTCGAAAAACCCGCTGTGATTCGCCGCCGCAGAACGAAATTGAAGAAGAGGAGGCCGAACGACTGTGAGGGAAGCAGAGGTTCCGCTCACTGAGGAGCCAAACAAAGAAGCGGAGGAAAAAATATTGAGGACATAAATCAACGCCCTACGAGCAGAGAAGAGAAAAGGAGCGACCAAGCAGATGCCGAGTGGGAGCGCATGAAGGACGAAATTCGGACTCTGAAGGAATTAACCATTCCTAAGGTACCCCTCCCAGTGCAAAGGGGATCTCCCTTCTCGGACGAGGTGGCGCGAGCCCCTCTGCCGAACAACTTCCGCTTTCCCGACATAGGCAAATACGATGGTTCAGGGCCGCCCGAGGACCATTTGGCCAGCTTTGAGGATAACGCAGCACTGTATCAGCTAGGAGACGAGATCAAATGCCGGGTGTTCGCCAGGACCCTAGCCCGAGGAGCCCAACAATGGTTCACCATGCTGCCTGCCGGGGAGATCCGCAACTTCACAGACTTCACCCGTTCCTTCCTAAGGCAGTTCTCGAGCAGCCGCAGAAGGCCTTGCTCGGCAGTGAACTTGTTAAACATGCAGTAGGGAGACCAGGAGAACCTATGAGCCTACTTGAAGAGGTTCAACAAAGTCATGATGGAAGTGCCCACAGCCACTCCGGACCTGTTGATCGGGGCCTTCCTTAATGGGTTAAAAGAAGGAGATCTCTTCAGGTCGTTAGTGAAGAAATACCCAACCACAGTGGAGGAGCTGATAGTTCGGGTGGAGAAGTACGTGAGGCTGGAAGAGGCACACAGTCAAAAAGACAGACAAGAAGCGAGTGATCGGGATGGTGGATATCGCCCGCGAACCGATCCGCCCCCAAGTTTTAAGGAGGGTAATCCCAGATGAGAGGCCCCGAGAGAGCACCCGACCAGCCATACCCGATGGAAGATGAGCAAAACGAGAGCGTTGGAGATGTGCGAGGGGCGGTACTTCCTAAAAAGGCCTTTTGGCAGTCGGACCGGGCCGAGGAAGCCCGTCTCAGAGGAGTACTGCGAGTTTCATTGCAACTACGGCCATACCACGAAAAGGTGTTTCCACCTGAACACGAGCTTGAGAGGCTGGTGGAAAACAACCCCGACGGTCGAGCTGAATTTATAGAAGGGGAAGGAGGGAACGCTCCTCGCAAATACCCCCGAAGAGAATTCGAACGGGAGACAGGAAGAAGACAATCTGATGTGAGTGAAAGACGCCCAGAGAGATACCAACGACCTTCAAGATGATACCAACGATCCCCCGAGCGTAGGCAGATCGAGCCCTGTAACATCCCGTCCCATACCGGGTGTCACTATAGCATCCGTCCCTACCGAGACCAGTGGGGTTGGGCCCACCACACTCGACTGATAGTCTGGCCCCACTGTACCACCATTTAACCTTACAGCGTGCTTCGTCCTCGCTCACACGCACCCTGGGCAAACTTCCCAGGGGGTCACCCATCCTAAGATTGCTTCAAGTCAAGCACGCTTAACTTCGAAGTTCTTTCGGATGGACTCCCGAAAAGGTAGGTCGACCTTGGTGATATGAGTAGTACTATCAATTATCTTATACAATTCTTAGCCTGACACGCCCATACATTGTCAGTCTCAGGATCCCCTCTCATTCGGGTGTCGAACCGGTTCATTCATGTACCCCTTCGCCTAGAAGCCTGCCAGGAGCCGCTCCTTGTCCGTGCACCTCTCTGGCACCGGCGATCACTCCCCGCCCTCATCGGCCCCGGGCGTCACATGCCCACCAGCTTCCGCCTGGTTCGTCCCCGAACCAGCACCGTACTGCGAGAGGTTGTACTCTGATACCACCTGTAACATCCCGTCCCATACCGGGTGTCACTATAGCATCCGTCCCTACCGAGACCAGTGGGGTTGGGCCCACCACACTCCGACTGATAGTCTGGCCCCACTGTACCACCATTTAACCTTACAGCGTGCTTCGTCCTCGCTCACACGCACCCTGGGCAAACTTCCCAGGGGGTCACCCATCCTAAGATTGCTTCAAGTCAAGCACGCTTAACTTCGAAGTTCTTTCGGATGGACTCCCGAAAAGGTAGGTCGACCTTGGTGATATGAGTAGTACTATCAATTCTCTTATACAATTCTTAGCCTGACACGCCCATACATTGTCAGTCTCAGGATCCCCTCTCATTCGGGTGTCGGATCGGTTCATTCATGTACCGCTTCGCCTAGAAGCCTGCCAGGAACCGCTCCTTGTCCGTGCACCTCTCTGGCACCGGCGATCACTCCCCGCCCTCATCGGCCCCGGGCGTCACAAGCCCCGAACGAAGGCCAGGGCTGATCGAGAGCAAGACGATCGCCGAAGCACACCTGAGCGCAACCGAGCACCTGAAAAACCTTACGCGCCCCCTCGTCGGATCAACATGATATCGGGCGGACCAGCGATCGTGGACTCAACAGAGCCAGGAATGCCGAGGTGAGGAAATTGGAGAACTGGGAGATAACTCCAGGGAAGAGGCGCTCGGGACCAACTATATCGTTTGGACCAGAGGACTTTCACGGAGGAGATGACACGCATGAAGATGCCCTTGTGGTCTGGGCTGAGATAGCCAACCACGACGTAGAAAGGGTGTTCGTTGACAATGGGATCTCGGTGAACATCATCTTCAAGGAGACAATGAACCAGATGGAGTTAGGGGAATATCACATGGATCTAGTAGAGACAGCCTTGTTCGGATTCACGGGGCATGCGATCAAGGCTGTAGGGCTAATATGATTACCCCTGACCCTCGGGTCGGGTGAGTTGAAGAAGACCAGGATCACTTCCTTCCTAGTGGTCGATATGTCTTCCTCTTACAACGTCATACTAGGCCGACCAGACCTAAGCTCGTTCGCAGCCATCGCCTCCGCACTACACCAAAAATGAAATTCCCGGTTGGAAACCAAGTGGGAGAAGTGCTGGGAGACATGAAGATAGCGCGCAAGTGCTATGTGGAAGAGGTAAGAATCGAACTGAAATCCTTGAAGAGCCATCGGGACAGTCAACCTCGGAACCACGGAGCCTCCTTTGTTATACATACGGCTCAAGGATTAACGGCTGAGGAAGAGATGGAGGAGGTCATGGTTCGGCTCCCCTCGGTCGTGGTTAAAGTAGCTCGGGAATTACCCCCCGCGTTAAAGGAAGATCTCATCGCACAGCTGAGAAAAAATTAGGATGTGTTCGCATGGAGCGCAAACGAACTGACAGTAATACCCCGAGAAGTGATGGAACACCGACTGAATATCTCCCACACCGTCCATCATGTTTTTCAGAAAAAGGGGCACTTGGGTGCCCAGAAGGATGCAATAGTGAAAGAGCAAGTCGGGGATCTCCTCAAGGCAGGATACATCCGAGAGGTCCAATTCCTGACTTGGCTCTCGAATGTCGTTTTAGTTCCCAAGTCGGGAGGAAAGTGGCGATGTGCATGGATTTCAGAGACTTAAACAAGGCGTGCCCGAAGGACTGCTACCCCCTGCCCAGATCGATCAACTGGTGGATTCCACAGCCGAGCATGAGCTATTGTGCTTCCTCGACGCCTTCCAAGGTTATCATCAGATCGGGTTGGCAGAAGAGGACCAGCCCAAGGTCAGTTTCATCACGTCAGAAGGGACCTTTTGCTACGTGGTTATGCCGTTTGTGCTGAAAAATGTGGGGGCCACATACCAAATGGATCGAGCATTCAAGAACCAGATCGGGAGAAATGTGAAAGTTTATGTAGATGACATCTTGATAAAGTCCAAGACGCAGAACGGCTTTTCGGCAGACATCCGCGAAACCTTTTCCACGGCCCGAAGGTATGGTTGAAGCTAAATCCCGCCAAGTGTACATTTGGGGTCAGATCGGGAAAATTTCTGGGGTACATGGTGACTCAGTCGGGCATCGAAGCTAACCTCGATAAGGTGAAGGCTATCGTCGACATGACATCGCCGAAAACCCTCAATGATGTCCAAAGGCTGACCGGGAGAATTACGGCGCTATCCCGATTCATCTCCCGATCGGCGGAGCGGAGTATGCCGTTCTTCAAGGTGCTGCGGAAAGTAAAAGATTTCGAATGGACACCTGAATGCGAGAAGGCCTTTCAGGAACTAAAAGAATACCTGAAGGAGTTGCCAGTGCTGAATAAGCCGAAGCCTGCGGAAGAACTCACCGTGTACCTATCTACATCTCCTCGGGCGATCAGCTCGGTCCTGGTCAGGGAAGAGGACAAAATACAGAAGTCGGTCTACTTCGTCAGTCACATCTTGAAAGGGGCAGAGACCCGATATTCATCTCAAGAGAAGCTACTCCTGGCGTTGGTGGTCACGGAACGGAAGCTGAGGCCTTACTTCCTTTCTCACCCGATCGTCGTATTGGCGAACAGTCCGCTGGGAACAATCGTGACCCGTCCAGATGTGTTAGGGAGATCAATCAAGTGGGTAACCGAGTTAGGGGAATACGACATACAGTTCAAACCTCGAGTGGATATTAAAGCTCAAGCCCTGGCGGACTTCATCGTCGAGATGGTGGAAGAGGGACCTGCAGAGATGTGGAGGATTCACGTGGATGGGTCCTCCTGCCAACAGGGAAACGGCATCGGACTTGTGATCATATCACCCTGGGGGAAGAAACCAACTTGGGAGTAAGGCTACATTTCCGGGCATCCAACAACGAGGCCGAGTAACTGCTCGGGATGAGGACGGCTGACAGACTAGGATTAATCCGAGTGACCCTCTATTCCGACTTGCAGCTGGTGGTCCAATAGACAGAAAGAAATTTTGCCATTAAAGAAGGAACTAGCCGAGTACGCCAGGACTTTCAAGGAATTGAAAAAGAAGTTTGAAGAATTCAAGCTAATACTCATCAACCGAAGAGAGAACAAAACAACAGACCGAATCGCCAAATGGGCTAGCGCATTAAATCCGCCCGAGGAAGGAGTGAAGATAGAAAGGGCTCCACAAATCCATCAAATAGAAGGAAGGGAGAAGCCAAGCCCCGAAGATTGGCTGTACGACATTTATCGGTATCTGGAAGAGCAAGTCCTTTCCGATGATAGGATACAGGCCCGAATTACCCACAAAAGGGCAGGTCGCTTCACAGTCATCAACGGAATTTTGTTCAAAAGGTCTTACGCAGGCCCCCTCTTGAGATGCCTGTTTAAGGAAAAAGCCGAGGAGGCCCTGGTAGACATCCATGAAGGGAGCTGCGGGAGTCACATCGAGGGAATGGCATTAGCGTGCAAGGCCATGTTGGCAGGCTTCTTCTGGCCAACCATGAAGGCTGATTTGATCAGGATGGTAAGAGGCTGTGATCGACACGTGGTGTGTTAATGGAAAGTGCGACAAGTAATAATTAAAACGAATACCTAATTACTATCACCGACGTGCGATAGGCAGTGGACCTATCGTTTGTAGTGCAGTAAAGTGAGTAAACGAGTATCGAACACAAGGAATAAATCAAGTACTAGTAGTAACCTCTCGAATCGATATTTAGCCTAAACAAAATACGCAATTTGGTTGACGACTTAACCTAACAGATCGTTCCTAAATCAACCAAAGATTCAATTAGCACGCTTAAAACTGATACGAAGCTTCAGATAATAAAGATGTGCTCGGGATTCGAATCCCGCTAGGTGTTATCGACTAAGACAATAAAATCGTTCCTACGTGATCTTGACTAAATCGCAGTAATTTCCTGCCCGCTCGCGAATTTGCTGTCGCCCTAAACGCTCGCGGGGATCTAAGATTCAATAATTACTAACGGCGAGGATCGAGTATTTGCTTTCGCCCTATACCCGAATCCTATCTTCTATGAACGGCCTAAACGTTGTTTAGCTGTCGCCCTAAACGTTTTTCCACACGATCACTTTAACACATAGACATATTAAAGCGACGAAACATATTCATAGAACGATAAATAGTCAAAACACAAAGTCACAATAATATACGTCTTAAGTACGGCTAATCCTAGCGTTCATCTAATCCCAAACACAAACGGGATTTAGCTACGCATAATTGGCGAGAGAAAATGAGAGAATTAGAGAACAGAGAAGGAAGACTCATGATTCTTGAATACTGGCGAATTATCGGCGCTTGCTTGATAAATCTTCGTTCTCTGATCAATTGGGCGTGATTTCGTCGTCGCTTCGTCTCTTGCGCTCCGGGATGTAATTCTGTGTTCTTTTCGCCCTAAATTCGTCCCTAGATGGTTTGGATTTGATCTCTGGTAAGTTGTGTCCTTTTCGGGGTCGAATTTGGGCTTTTTATACTGATTCCCGTGTCGGTCACGGCCTGGGACATGGGCCGTCACGGCCGTGACCATCATCGCCCGCGTCTCGTCATTTTCTGCCCTTGGTCACGGCCAAGTGCATAATAGGTCACGGCCGTGACCATCATCAGTGATGGTCTCTGCCCCAGGTCACGGCCAAGTGCCTTGGCCGTCACGGCCGTGACCATCGTCTGGCTCGCTCTCTGTCCTCGGTCACGGCCACGTGCATCGCACGTCACGGCCGTGACCATCATCAGTGTCCACTCCTCAGAGCGCTCTGTCCCTCGTCACGGCCGTGACGCGTGATGCGTCTGGCCGTGACCGAGGGCAGTGTTGCCCTTTTCGCGCCATTTTGCCTCGTTTTTCGCTCCTTTTCGCCTGAGATTCGTCCTAAGCTTCTTCAACAATAAAACAAGTGTAAATATATCGAATAAATGCATAATTTAATTGCTAAAGCTCTATTGTACCCCGAATAAATACTACGATAAACGCATTGAAATGCGTTTATCAGGCTGCCACAAATGCCAGAAGCATGCGACTTTGCAAAGGGCCCCCGTAGAGATGATGAAGGCGATTGTGTCAGCATGCCCGTTCGATCAGTGGGGTTTGGATATCGTCGGGCCATTTGAAGGCAACGCTACACAGAAAAAATTCCTCCTAGTAGCCGTGGATTATTTCTCTAAGTGGGTGGAAGCAGAGGCCCTGGTTCGCATCACCGAGGCGGCAATTACGCTTTCCTCTGGAAAAACATATTATGTCGATTCGGTATCCCGAGAAGGCTAATAAGCGACAACGGAAGGCAATTCAGCGGACGCAAGCTAAAAGAGTGGTGCGCCGGCTATGGGATCGAGCAAGTATTCACCTCCGTGGCCCACCCCCAGAGCAATGGCCAGGTGGAAGTAACGAATCGGACAATCATGCAGGCACTGAAGATTCGATTGGATGGGCTGAAGAGGGCCTGGTTCAATGAATTGCAAAGCGTACTTTGGTCATACAGAACCATGCCCCGGGTCGGGACCAAAGAAACCCCGTTCAGCTTGGTGTACGGGAGTGAAGCAGTGTTACCGGCCGAAATATGGCAGGAAAGCTCTCGGGTGATGGGATATTCGGAGGAGAACGATCAGCTTCGTGCGGACGAACTCGACCTAATCGAGGAAGGAAGGGAGAAGGCCGCTTTAAGGATGACAGCATACCAAAGGAAGATTACTCGAGCGTATAATCGAAAGATGTGCTTAAAAAGGTTCGAGGAAGGCGATCTCGTCATGATGGAAATACAACACAAAGGAGAAAGAGGAAAACTCGACCCGAAATATGAAGGGCCCTACAAGGTGATCAGAAAGACTAGGGAGGCTGCCTACTACCTGGAAGACATGGAATGGAAAAAGTTGGAAAGACTGCACAATGCGCGGCACTTGAGGAAATACTACCCTTGAAAGACCGAGCTCCTATCCCACCTTATTATGCTATACGTTGTTTGCTTTGCTTTTGATTTGCACAATTTTATTTAGTTGTTTCCTGTTTTCGAACATGCTATTGAATGAAGTTGTTTATTTTCGTAAAATATGAAGAGATTTCGAGCACGGCCTTGGGAGAAACAAGGTTCACGATTTTCGCCGATCGAATGATTTCGCCATCGAGAAGAGATCTCGATCAAGGCCTTGGAAGAAACAAGGTTCATGTTTTTCGCCGATCGAACGATTTCTCCGTCGGGATGAGATCTCGATCAAGACCTTGGAAGAAATAAGGTTTAAGAATTTCGCCTAACGAACGACTTCGCCATCAAGAAGAGATCTCGATCAAGACCTTGGAAGAAACAAGGTTAAAGAATTTCGCCTAACAAACGATTTCTCCATCGGGATGAGATCTCGATCAAGGCCTTGGAAGAAACAAGATTAATAATTCTCGCAGATTAAATAATTTTGCCCTCGAAAGGAGACCTCAAGCCAGGCCAAGGAACAAATGAAAGGGATAATAAATAAATCTTGCGGACACTAACATCGATAAAGCAATGAAAACCATAGAATAGCAAGACAAAATCCCAATGAATACTACGACCCAGAGCCCCGAGCGTAAGGGGTGCCCGAGTGTCTCGTTCCTGAAGAAATAAAAGTTTCTCGAGCACCAAGAACCTTTTTCCGGCGGAGTTCAGAAATCCTGCGGAGGTGAGGGGAGAAAGCCCGCCTCGTGTACCTCGGAATCCCGGTGCTGGCCCCTGCATTATCTGGTCCCGAGCGAAGCCTCTGGACCTCTGCTCGGGATTCGGCCAGCAACTCCTTCAACCGGGCGATCTCTCGATCCTTCTCACTTAAGAAAGTCGTCAGTCGGGAGCAGGCATCCTTGTAATAGCGAATTAAACTGCGTTGTTGGGAGTGGCACCGAAGTCCCTCGCAAGAAAGCGAATAGGACTGGAAAAAAGGTTAGTAGGGGCGGAAGAAAGAGGAAAGGCGAGAAGCAAAATTAAAAGTGACCAACCTGACTCTGGGACAGGGCCCACTGGTTCCAAAGATTGGGATCAAAAAATCACGCCAGACGCCGCTTTTCGTTGGGTTCTAGGAAACTCTCCATGAACCGACGGGAGGAAGTACCATCGGTTTATAGAAGAAAACGTGGAGTCAGTCGAGGTCTCCCTGATGAGGGCGCTCCTCGGGAAGGAGGGGTTACAACGACTTGGCCTTCCCTGTGCGGAAAATCCGCAGTCACGTTTGAGGTAAAGCTTGCCGCCTCCTCCCATAGATCCCAAAGAGGACGAGCCGGCGGATCTAAATCTGGGGTAGGCAAATAGAGATTCCTCCTAAGTTGAGGGTGTGCTACTCTGTGATCCATCAATAAGCTGGGCAGAAAGCACAAAACTCAGAAGATAAGGAAAGTTAGCACATTACGAGATAGGTAAAGAAAAGAGAGTAAAACCCCATGACCGGTGGATGATATAACCTGAAAGAGACAAACTCAATAAAGCTTAATAGGGAAGTGATGAGGAGAATGGATTGAGCAATCGCCGATTTTATAAAGGGATGAACCAGTGAACGTTGGACTTTGAGAATTCGAAAGTTGAAAATAAGGAATGCAGAGTTCACGGACGCAGGGACCGTTAGCCAACGTTTGGAAATATGCTCGAACGAATAAGGGAACACCCGGAGATCGCGTTCGGGAGGAGTAGTTCAACGGTCATGAGGATGCTCGGCGAAGCATCATGACGAAGAAAGTTCCCAACCGCGGGGTGATTTCATCTTGTAATTCGAGGAAATTTGAAAAACGAGGAAGGATCATAGGCGCGGGAGGAAAAGATTTTCATCGACAGAGTGCAGAGATGACAAGAACAAGCATGATACGCCGAGGGAAAAATATACAAATACACTAATATAATAGAGTTTGAGGAGAAAAGACAGACGCGCAGAAGGAAAAGACACATTGTTCACAAAAGAAAAATATAAAAGGAAGTTGTTCATCCCCACGGACGGAAATTCTTAAGAAGGAGCAGCCGACCCGGCCTGATCAAACTCCGTCACCGTCTTCTCCACCTCAGCTGCCACCAGCTCGACTTGAGGCACTAACTCCTCTTCTCCCTGGACTTGAATTTCTGCGCTAACTTGCTCAGTAACTTCCCGCTCAACAACGGGCTCGGAAACCTCAACGTGCTGCTCGGGATTGTCGGTGGGAAGGGAGACGGTTTCCTCAGTCTCCTCGCTTGAGGGCGTGGCCGCGACGTTCTCCTGAATATTACCCCCGGAACCTCCTCGAGCTATGGGGTCGGGTGGATACCCTCCAAAGGGGCACTCAGCAAGAGCCCGATCGGCGTCTAGCCAGTCGAGCTTCTATTTGTAGCATATACCAGCCACCCGAAGTTGATGAACAAATCCCCAAAAGCCGTGATGGAAGTACTCGACGACCTGCCTCCCATACATGGTCCGGGGCAGGTAGTCCCGGGCGATGCTCTCCTCTAGCTCACGGAGATTGTTTTCCGCCTCTTCTCGAGCCTCCTTCTCCTTGAGCAGGTCCTTTCTTGCCTTCTCTGACTCCGTGCGGGCATCCTTCGACTGCTTCTTCAGCTCCTCCTCTTTCCGCTTAAGCTCCTCCTCGAGTCGTGGTACTTCCTCTTTTAGCTTCGCCTCAGATTGAGTAAGCTCGATGCAGTCTTCGTGCATGAAGAGCATCCTCTCCAAGGCCTCGGCAGCACAAGCAAAGCCCTGGCAGTAAGAAGGGTGAACGGGGAGTGTAGTTAGAGAACAGAAAGATAAGTAGGGAAAGCCCATACCTGACCCATATGTTGAGCGAAGAGAGGACTCCCGAGGTTGCAGCTCCGAGAGATGAGAGCGATTAGCCTCGGAGCGGAAGCCTCGCAGGTACTCCACGCACTAAGCCCCACGGGGGCGGTGGTAGTAATCAGGCTGCTCGGGGGAGTCGGTAGGAGAGGGAGAACCCTCGCCAGTGCCCGCGCTAGCCCGAGAGCTGGCTTTGACCTTCTTGCTCGAAGGGTTGCCAGAGATCCCAGGCGCTTTCCTTTTCGGGGCTGTTTTCGGGGAGCCCGAAGAGCTGGCAGCCGCTTTGCCTTTGCCCTTATTGAGGGCCCGTGTAACTGAGGCTGGAGGAGGTGCCTGAGAGGAGTCACCCTTCTTCATCTGCTCCGAGATTTTGAGCAAGTCAGCGAGGTCCATGCACGAATCTGGTACAACAAAGATAGAAGTGCGGTCAAGAATAGGAATAGAAGGGGAAAAAGGGAGCTCGCAAAATATACCTAAGTTTTCTACCACTGCTGCCCCTTTGGAGCAAAAGTTGAAATGACAGAGTAGGTCGTCCTTCACGAGCTCAGGAGCGCTGAACTTACGGGGCCCGAGGGCCTTCTAGAAGGCCTCTATCTCTGACTCAGAGGCAAGGGGGAGAGGGGCAGAAATAGACACGGCCTTAGGCCAGTGGGAAACAGTATCGTTCTCAGGGCTACCCTCGGGAGACCGAACGTAAAAAAAACTTGCTCATCCACCCTTTGTGAGATGAAGGGTTCCCGAGAAGGAATTCCCCGGGGGTGGTGGAGGTGAAAAAGAACTTGCCAGGCTCCTTTTGGTTTATTTTTAGAAAGGACAAAAGAAGGGAGAGAGAGAAGGGGACTTGAAAGTACCCGATAAGGATGGATAACTAAAGAAGGAGGCTGTAGAAGTTAGGAGTAAGTTGGCTCGGGGATATCTGGAAATGATTACAGAGATCAGCTAAGAATCGGGGGGCAAGCGGAGCCCCATATCGAGCTGGTCCAGGAAGAAGGTGCGGAAGCCATCGGGAGGCCCACTGGCTACCTCTCGAGGGCCAGGAATTCTGACTTCGAAATCAGGAGTTAGGCCAGCCCGATCGGTGATGATCGGGATGTGGGACGCTCGAAGGGTACACACGTTTATTTCGTGCCGGGGGGGTTTGACGCGCTCGCGAAATTCCTCCATTTGAGAAACCCAGACAGTTAAAGCTTGAAGATGCTCCTTGTCGCTGGGATATCCTACAATCTGGGGGGGTTGGAAGATATCTAGGTCAGGGAAGTCGTTCAGGGTCTCAATCGCGTCAACAAAGGAGTCCAAAGAAGCAGTGGGTGAAAGAAATTCTGGGAAACTTGGGTTTGTGTAACGACCCGTCCCATGCCGGGCATCACTGTAGCATCGATCCCTACCAGGACACGTGGGGTTGGGTCCACCACACTTCGACTGATAGTCTGGCCCCACTGTATCACCATTTAACCTTTCAGCGTGCTTCGTCCTCGCTCACACGCACCCTGGGCAAACTTCCCAAGGGGTCACCCATCCCAAGATTACTTCAAGTCAAGCACGCTTAACTTTGGGTTCTTTCGGATGGACTCTCGAAAGGTAGGTCGACCTTGGTGATATGAGTAGTACTATCAATTCTCTTATACGATTCTTAGCCTGACACGTCCATACATTGCCAGTCTCAAGATCCCCTCGCATTCGGGTGCCGGATCGGTTCGTTCATGTACCCCTTTGCCTTGAAGCCTGCCAGGAGCGCTCCTTGTCCGTGCACCTCTCTGGCACCGGCGATCACTCCCCGCCCTCATCGGCCCCGGGCGTCACAGTTTGAAGGGGAAACTGTGAAAGACTGGGAAGAAGAAGGGGCGACGTTGTCCGCAATGGGGAAATGCATCAACCCTAGAGGACCTAAAATCACGAAAAGCGGAGACAGAAGAAAAATAAAGAAAGGTGAGATGAGAACAACGTCCATGGACGAAAAATCACAAAACCCCTAAAATGCCGAAAGGGATAAAAGAGGCGTCAGAGAAGAAAGAAGAAGGAGAAACTTACAACTTTAGGCGCGGAAGAAGACGATGAAGCGAGGAGATCGCGGCGGTGGAGTATCAGAGAAGTCGCCGAACGAAGAGGTTCTTGGAAGCGGAATCGTCGCGTGGTGAGAGATTTTTTGAGAAAATGACGAAGACGATGGAAAAGAAATTTGGAAACTGAAAACCCTAGAAGGAAAGGTAGAAAAGGGGAAAATATTGGGACCAACAGTGGATGACACGTGGCAGTGATGAAGGGACGTCGGCCCACTAAGGCGCGATTTTTCCCGCCGAAAGATTTTAGGAAGGCGAGTAAAATCGCTGTAAAGGACGAAAAAGGGAGGAGCTCGAAGACCTAAGGGAAGAAGTATAAGGAAGCCCGAGAGGGATCGTCGAGAAAGTGAAAGAGGCCCCTATCATTTTACCGATAGCTCACGCCCAAAACTCACTACACTCGTCTTGGACTATTTTAGGGAGGGACTATTGTTACCCTCGGGATTCTAGCCTAACGGTAAAATGACCCGCGACTTGAAGTAATACCCGCGGAGGAAGAGCGGGAAGCAACAAGACGGGGGAACCCGCGAAAGGCCCTCGCGATAAAGAGGTTATGCCTGAGGAGACGCCGAGTGTGGGAGAACAAGAGGGCATTGAGTAAGCTGCTCGAGGAAGGTCGGATGATCCGCGAGACGGAATTGTTGATTTTTCAACCTCACACATGGGTAGGTGAGGAAATCAATTCGGTTTTCTCTTAGAATGACGCATGGAATGACGATTGCTTGAGCTCTCATTTGCCTATAAATTGAGATGCTTGGCAAGGCATTTAATTCACCCCAAAACCAATGAGAGAGAGAGAGGATGAAGTGAGAGAGAGAGAGAGAGAGAGAGAAAAATGAGAGGAAAAAAGAAAAGAAAAAAAGGGAAATCTTATCCGGGTGGATAAGGGTGAGAGCGGGTGTATTTTTTACTGGGTAGTTGAGAGTGGGTACAAAAACATTACCCGGGTGGGTAAGGGGTCTCGGGTTTTGGGTTGAAACACGAGCGTTATTTTGTTCTCAAATATAGTAAAACTATTGTCTCTCCGTGGATGTAGGCGGTATTGGCCGAACCACGTAAAAATCTCGGTGTTCTTTCAGTGTCATTTCAGCTTTAATTAATATCTCGATAAATTGTCGCGGGGTCCAAATACAATTACCGCTGGCCCAGAATTAAATATTTACCGCTCAACCCCAACAAGTGGTATCAGAGCCAAACACTGCTGGTATTCTGAGTATGCTCTGTGGTTGCAGTTGTGTCTGATCTTCCACATCAGAAAAGATATCAGAAGGGAACATCGATCGGGGGGAGCCAGTGTCAGGGCGTGGTTCAACGAGGTGATGCCTTGTGCTATGATGGTACAAGATGGTTATCGTTGATATGATGCTCGGTATCGGGCAGAGCTTGTGCGGCGGTGGAGTTTTGGCGAGTTATGGCAATAGTGCTGTGAGGCAGGTCGTTAGCCTTTCCTGGGAAATATCTGATCAGTACTATTTGGGCCGGACTGTTAAATCTCTGCATGGATAATAACGACGGATGACAGCAAAGTGCGACAATGTGCTGGTGCGGGAGGTTTCACTCTTTGGCAGAGAAGAGTGAAGGATGTGTTCGTCAAGGCTGGGGTGATAAGCTTTGATGGAAGACGAGGAAAAGTCGGAGTAAATTACAGAAATTTTGGGGTCAAGATGTGTCAGAGAGGAAGAAGTAAGGCCCTTTTGCTTCTTACCTCGCTTCCTGATTATGGTGATAATTTGATCACAACCATTCGGTACGAGACGGTGCAGACGGTGGATGGTGGAGTCAACTCTTTTGGAGCAAGAAAAAGAGAAGGCGATCAAATTATGGTGATAGTCGGGCGTTGACTATTTTTCAAAGTGAATCATAGAGGAATGTGATACGCCAAGGAATTTGGGGACAACAGCAGGTCCAAATCCAGGTGGCGGGAAGGGCATGTGATGTTGCATGTGTGGTGAGCCGGGACACATCAGGAGAAATTGTCCGACTTGGAGGAAGAAGGACAAGCGGCTAGGAAAATTCCACAACGGAGGTAAGTTTATCTTAGAGACGCTCTCACAGTCTATAATGACGGTGCTCGTTCTCACGAAGAAAGATATTAAATTCGGGCTTGCTCCAAGAGAATATTGTGATGCGTTTCGGAAAATGCGAACGGTTTTTCGATCTCCATGGGCCGATGGATATCGTTGTGGTGGTCGTTGTGTTGAACGGAGAAGATCAAAATGGTTGACGGAGCAGTATGCATTTTGGGTGGTGTGACGTGTCCCAAAGTTGCGAGAATTTACTATTCTTGAGCCAATTAGATTCCAAGGCTATGGGTTTTCATAGCAGGGGGAGTCTGGAAAATCACACATGGCGGAATGATCCTACCAAAAGAGAGAAGAGTGCAAAGGTTTGTATCTTCTGGACGTGAGTATGGTATATAATACTCAGACTTCGATGGGTTCACGAAAATCGCGCGCGTGGTATAAAGACAGACGATGGTGAGAAGGAAAGTCCTGCTGGTGAAGGGGTTGCATCGAAGTTCCTCTTCGGGAATCGACGGATCGAGTCGGTTCAACATAGCTGCACATAAGATTGGCCGTTGAATGAATCAAGTGGGGTAGGATCGAAATTCTTGATTTGGATTATGTGTAGGTGCTACAAGGAAGGCTAATGGATGTTCGTAGTATTTAGGAACGGGTTACTCTCATTGTCGGGTTCGCTGGAGTGCTCTCTAAAGAAGACGCAGATGTTTAAAAAGGGGGAGAATTGTTGATTTTTCAACCTCACACATGGGTAGGTGAGGAAATCAATTTGGTTTTCTCTTAGAATGACACATGGAATGACGATTGCTTGAGCTCTCATTTGCCTATAAATTGAGATGCTTGGCAAGGCATTTAATTCACCCCAAAACCAACGAGAGAGAGAGAGAGAGAGAGAGGGTGAAGTGAGAGAGAGAGAGAAAAATGAGAGGAAAAAAGAAAAGAAAAAAATGAAAATCTTATCCAGGTGGATAAGGGTGAGAGCGGGTGTATTTTTTACTGGGTAGTTGAGAGTGGGTACATAAACATTACTCGGGTGGGTAAGGGGTCTCGGGTTTTGGGTTGAAACACGAGCGTTATTTTGTACGGTGTAATATTCTCAAATATAGTAAAACTATTGTCTCTCCGTGGATGTAGGCGGTATTGGCCGAACCACGTAAGAATCTCGGTGTTCTTTCGGTGTCATTTCGGCTTTAATTAATATCCCGATAAATTGTCGCGGGGTCCAAATACAATTATCGCTGGCCCAGAATTAAATATTTACCGCTCAACCCCAACAGAAATGTCTCGAGGAGCATAGGGTAAGTTGGACAGATCGGGTCGAGAAGGCGCAGAATGGGATAGAAGGGATGCGCCCGCGGAAGGGAGAAAGAGCCCGACCAGAGCAGATCCACGGCAAGAGGAAGAGCCAAGGTAGGGAACGAAATAATGAGGACGTGGGTTGAGTGGGAAGACCACGATCTCACACGATGCTCGCAAGGAAAGCGGGCTGGAGGGAAGATCAGGTCATGGCAACGGAATTCAGACCTAGTATAAAAGGTAGTGATGAGGCCATTTCTCAGGTATGCACACAAAATCTAAAACCATTCTTACTAAGCCTAGCACCTATCTTACCCCGTTTTACGAGCGAAACTAACTTAAGCATCGGAGGGGCGTCGCCGGCAACCACCCCGGCCCCCTCTAACGCGTTTTTGTTGGTTTTTGAGTATTAGGCGAAGGAGTTTTGTCGTCGTTGGTTCAAGGCAGCGCGCGAGTTCGTTGGCAAACCAAGGTCGTTTTCAGCAGAACACATCATAGTGTGTTAAAGATCAGTTCAACTAAAAATTTGGAAATGTAGAGATGATGACATTTTATATTTATATATTTTTCTGTATTTTGTCTCGTGAGTCTGTGTCTAGCTTGATTTATTTATTTACTAGTCTTACACGTAAACTTTTCATTTACAAGTGGTAGTGAGTATTTTTACAAATAACCTCTCAACACGAGCTTTATTATGATGGCACTTCAATTAAAAGCTTAAATTTTGGGGGACAATTGCATTTTAATTTTATGTATTTTTATTTTCTAAAGTTCATCGCAATGATTTTTTTCTCATCTTTCTTACACCGGAACTTTTATCTTACAAATGGGCATGAGGATTTGTACCGATAAACGACTAGCCTGAGTTTTAATATCATGTTACCACTTCATTTAAACGTTTAACTTGTAGAGTCTATCTATTTTATCAACGAGATGAGATTTTCCAATAAAAAGGAATATTCTTTATTTATAACTCATACTCAGGCTGAAGTCGTATACGAAATTATTATATTTTTTTTTATGAACGTATCAGTTTGAATATGAATGTTTGGAGTATGGATTTATAACTCATACTTTAGATGTCTATATAATAAATCATTTTCAATATATCGCCCTAAAAGGTGTGAAGATTTAGCTTTTATCTCACCCTATCTTATTTTCCTTTTACATAACATATTTTTTACCACAGCTTTTTCTTTCATACTTTCGTCACTATGTGACTCGAATATTCAACCTAAAGCTGCTATATAACAAAATACACATATTAAATATACATCGAATATTAGCGTAGTTAGCATACTATTTTCCTCAAGGCCTCGAGACTTACCTGCTCTGGTCCAAAGGTTCCCATATAGAAGAATATACACACCCATGATTTATAAATTATCTATATACTTTTTTCTATTTTCTTATGGTGATTTTAGGTTATTAAAATTCACACGATGTATATATATATATATATATATATATGTGTGTGTGTGTGTGTGTGTGTGTGTGTAAGTATATGACGATATACCGATCGAGTGGCAACATAAGCTAGTGGAAGCGTTTGGCATAAACTATTGATAGTGCGATAAGAAAAAAGTACATGAATGATGGGCAACATGAGATCAGCCAACACGTAACAACGTTGATATATTCACGTGATAAAACGAAACAACAATATGGTTTCGGTTAAAACAATTGAATAAAATTAAGGAAAACGTTATCCCAACGACAAGTATTTTGTTTACGTGTACGTTTTCTTTGACCGTCTAAGAATATATGTCGGATCTAGGAAAGTCAAAATGTTCAATGGTGTGAAATTTCGATAGAATGAGCTATTGCATGCATGGAAATATAAAATACTGTGTTAGAGATCAGATCAAGGTTTTATGTTTTGGATCATCACTATCGCATATAAAAAAGATAGTTTATGGCTATAGGAACTTGAGACTTAAAGTGTGTGCTAACAATGAAATATATTAAATTAAAAATATAGCGATGGCTAGGGAAGAAATCACTTTAGACTTAAAGTGTGTGCAAAATGAAATATATTAAATTAAAAATATAGCGTACTCCTTAAATCTAAAGACAATGGTATTTCAAGTACAACAATAAAATTGCAACATATATTGGACACAGGAACCATTTTGCTGAGCTAATTACATAAAGTTAGTTTTGTAAAAGAACTTGGTCTTGGAGAGAGCACAATCCGTGCGTAACTTTTAAATTCTAAAAAATGGCTCACAAGTCACAAGTAATAACATTTCGTATTTAACATGTTTTAATCAATAAAAAGATTGGTCATAATATACTTTATTGCTTGGTGGTGAGAGCGATATGCAATTTGTATGTGAGGATCAAACAAAAGCATAAAGCTTTACTATTTTAAATCTTTGGAGCAAAGAATGGCGCTTGTCATGATATACTTTTTACTAGGAAATATAGATATGGATAATAAATCTTTAATACGTGCATGATAAAAGCTGTCGACCTATAATTGAAACGACTTGGCAAATATGAGAGAAATTAAAAAAGAAATACTAATTTAGTCCATAAAATGTTCCATTCATATTTACATTATACCAACGCGAAATTTGATATTCAAAATCAAAATCAGAGAAAAGGGTAAAGTTAGCACAGTTTTCATCATCTTTAAGCTTTTAAGGCATTCTTTTAATTAACCTTGAAAGTTTTTATTTTCTTACTGTTACACATCTATTTACCATAATGGATAAGCACGAATATCTTTTTCCATGCAATTGACGATGAAAGTGTATACATTTTTCACAAGAAACATGTTAATTTCCTAAGACACACGACAATTCCTAATTTTGACAAATTTTCAAATACAAAGCTATGTGTAGCTGGAAATCCTTGCCCCATGCAAACTTCCACCACATTCTCTATATAAATCCGATATTTTGAATTACTAAATTTTCCATGGTAATTTGAATATCATACCTCTGTCTACTACTAATACTTTATGGCAATTTTGTTGATTGGTCCATAAATCTTTCGCATTTTTAAATCTGGTATTTACTCACATGTATATATTATAGGTATGTATATATGCATGGGAGAAGCATGCAGTTTAAGGGTTGTTCTTCCTTGTTGTATTATATTATACATAAATTAGGTTAGCTTTAATTATGTTTATGCAACCATGATAAGTATGATTCGGTGAGAAAACCTTTTTCCCACTATTGTTTGGCTACCTTTCATTCTCAAAACTTATACGTTCAGATGTGCAGAGAATAATCCTCATTTTTACAGCTAGACCATGACACAGCTTAATAATCATAAAATAAATCCACCCGTCAGATATTGCTTTCGATTGAATCTCATAGTGTCTGTTCAAATCTATGAAAATATCGTAAGAGACCTTTTAAAAGTAATTCTATAATATTACCCAATAACTGCGTTTACATACATGTCACATTTTGCTAGCTAGTATGTTGGATTATATCTAGCTTTGATGAACATAAAACTTATTATTTTGTTACTAAAATATTTAATGAAATGTGTAGATGAGCTCAGTTAGAAAAACAGATATCAAATATGAGCTCAGGGCGAAAAACCAGGTCGGTCAACACTGTCAGCTGACAATCAACCTGGTCTCAGTCTCGGTCTCAGACTGGACTAACCGGTAATGGTCTCTAGACTGCTGTCTCACTCCATACTGGACTGGTCCAATCTCGGTCTGGATTGGTCGGTCTCATACCATACTACACTGGACTGGACTGGACTGCCGATCTCGGTCTGGACTGGTCCGATATCAAACTAGTCCGATCTCCGACCAAGCCGATCAATGACTGGATTGACTGTTCAACTACTGCAGTGAGGTACAAGCGACTGAAGCTGACAGCATTGACCATATGAGACAAAAGCTTCTAACGGCTAGTTCAATGTGTCTAACAGCTATATCAAGTTTGGGAGACTAGAGCAAACAAGCAGACATTCAAAGAGAGATCAAGTAGAGAAGAACAAGAAAAAAGATCACAAAACCAAGAGAGTTCTTCCCAAGTGTGTGCGTTACAAAAGAGAGAGCTACAATGTTCAAATCCACACACTTCACTCACACAAGAGAGAGATGAGTTTAAGTAGATTAGTTGAGTGGGAGTCTATGCACAAAGACGTAAAACCATGTGTTTGTAGTTTTTACACATAGACGTAAAAGAAGTGCCTTTCGTCGGGTCGCGACCGACAAATCGTAGAGCGACTCTACCGGTGGACTTTAAAAAGATAACGGTAGAGAGTCGTTCTGATCGACTTTAATAGTGGCCAAAGACGGTGGACTCTTAAAGGCTGCGGGTGGTTGAGTGCTAGGACGTTAGTTAGCGGAATATAGTTTAGTAAGGTATATTGTGTAAGTCTAGCTATGGAAGGTTGTACATCGTAGTATGTAAACCAAGTCTTCTAGTGAGAGTCTTCCTTGCAGGGAAAAAGGGGAGTGAGTATTGAGACTCCGGACTTCCGTAAAAAAATCGTATGTCCTTTGCATTGCATTCATACATCTAGCATGTGCATGTTGAAGCATTTTAAGTGTTCGATAAATGCTTCAATCAAAACCGATTTTCAACTTGCATTATTTTGAAGTGTTTTTAAGTATCTTTCATAAACCAACTTAAGAGGATTAAGTCGAGTATTTTCCGCTTGGTATAAAGCCCAAACTCGCTTAATCTCCCGACGCTTAAATATTTTCAAGAACACGAGTTATTGCAACTCATATATTTTTAAAAGTTTTCAAAGTGTTTATTCACCCCCTCTAAACACCAAACCGTCCTAACATAGTCGATTCTTGAATCGCCTAAAGGAAGAATTGAATTTAACTTATAAGAGGAAGTTTGTACTTAAATACCCAAAAGCAGGTCAGTCAATTGTGTACCTAGTAGAATAAAATTTCCACATATAAGATACCCGACTGAAAAGTATATTATATAAATATATCATCAATAAACGTTTTGTGGTACATAATACGTTCGAAAAAAAAGTCGTGTTTAGGGAATTGATAATTTTTTTTTTGACTTTTGT
This sequence comes from Craterostigma plantagineum, assembly GCA_027422505.1. NCBI lineage: Eukaryota > Viridiplantae > Streptophyta > Magnoliopsida > Lamiales > Linderniaceae > Craterostigma > Craterostigma plantagineum. Next base: position 67,534 of record JAPQWV010000717.1, read on the forward strand.
CATAAGTTTTGATACACCATTTATTAAATATGGTATCAAATGTAATGAATTCATTTATGTTGTGACACCAATGCACTTCCTAAATTCTCTCCAATATATTTATATATATAATATAAACACGATTCTAATGGCTACATTACGCAGCACTGCACTATCTTTTGTTCATGGATGGAAAAGCGACACGTTTACTAAGGGTAAGGGTAAAGGCATTTATTGAACTTTTTTCCACGAACATTATGTTTACACGTATAAAGGCTAATGGAATATAAAGAAGTATTTGAATCATGCCTCGATTATTTTCTGCAACGTCCGATTCTAAATAAAGAATACCATGTCATAAAATTTGGACATGAATCAACTCCTATTGTATGATGTGAAATTACATTACAATGAATAAATAATTGCAACATTTTCCATGGGTTTATAAATTAGTATTAAAGTTCAAGTCATATTTTGATTTTAATTTATTTTCAAGATCTGGTTAGGGTACTAATTTTTTTCATATCTAGTTTTAGATAGTATTTTTGTTATATAGCCTTGGACGTGTGATGGCCGTAATGACTTTTTTATACTAGTAACTCGAGATTAGTTTCGTACCATGTCGACCATAATATATTTTAAATTTAATATACATTAATCCCATTAACCGAAGAATGGTGCCATGCGCATTATTTATCAATATATGTAGTCAAATATATAATGATATGGCCTTAAATATCTCGTACAAGGGAACCACTAGTATAATTATAATAAATAGACGTGGAAATATACTCTTGCAATAATAACATTAAGATAATAAAAAGTTGGTGGCAAGACAACTTTTTTATATCAATCAATGCTTTCACCACCATTAATATTTATTTCCTTTATGCTTACGCGCCTCCTATTAACACGAGTCTGTATTAAATAATTCATAACTCGTGAGTCGTGTGTCCTTTTCCTTTTATACGTTCCCTCTATAATTTATTTTCATTTTCTTTTTTTCTATTGCATGTGATTTATCCCACCTTTATATAAACATCTACGATCCTCTTACTTCTTCCAAGTATTAATATATCGTCTCTTTCTCTCCAACTTCTCCTCATCTCTTCATCAAGGTGCAAGAGCTTTTTATTCTTGACTGAAAATCATTTGTCCAAATTTTCCTTCTCCTTTTCAATATCAAAGATCAAATGATGCCACCCCAGCAAGAAAATCAAACAATAATTATCAACAAATCTGCCGCAGAAAACATCTCTATAAAAATCGACCTACCAATTAGGCCAAACCCTCTTGACCATGAAGAAAACCCTAATATCAATCATGTCCGATCGTCGATTTTAAGGGAACCCTTACATCCTATAACTCTTAAGGTACGTAAAGTGACATTAATTCACAAAAATATTTTTCCATTCTTACATCATAATACTCTTCGAAAAACGGCATAAAAATGCCACCAAGAGAAAGTATAAACAAATCTCACCATAAATTTCCCAAATTCTTGGGCAGTTCGAGGACGTATCTTACTCAATTAAGCTCCCAAAAAGCAGAGAAGGAGTAACCTTTTTCTCCTCAAAATCCCAACCTAAGCAAACAAGAACCATACTAAACAACGTAAGTGGAATGGTTCGCCCCGGCGAACTCCTCGCAATGCTGGGCCCGTCGGGCAGCGGCAAGACCACCCTTCTCTCCGCCATCTCCGGCCGACTCGCCGGAAAATTCTCCGGAGAAATCAATTACAACGGCGAGAAATTCTCGAGCTCGGTCAAGTGCAAAATGGGCTTCGTCACCCAAGAAGACGTACTCTACCCTCACTTGACCGTCTTCGAAACACTAACCTACGCCGCCCTTTTGAAGCTTCCCAAAACCCTAACCAAGGAAGAGAAGATCGAACAAGCCGAGATGATCCTCGTACAGTTGGGGCTGTCGAGGTGCCGAAACAGCGTCGTCGGCGGGCCGCTGCTGAGGGGAATCTCCGGCGGAGAGAGGAAGAGGGTGAGCATAGGCTTGGAGATGTTGATAAACCCTAGTTTGCTTTTGGTGGATGAGCCCACGTCGGGGCTAGATTCGACGACGGCGCAGAGGATAGTTGGGACCCTACGGTGGCTGGCTCGAGGCGGAAGGACGGTGGTCGCCACCGTGCACCAGCCGTCGAGCAGGTTGTTTGGGATGTTCGATAAGGTGGTGGTTTTAAGCGATGGGTGTCCGATATATAGCGGCGGCGCGTGGAAAGTGATGGAATATTTTGCGTCGATTGGATATGGTGTGTGGCTCGAGGGATCGTCTGTCAATCCTGCGGATTTTTTGCTCGATCTTGCTAATGGTAATTGGTAATTTTAACTTATTTTATTTCGTTCTTGGATAGTTTAATTTTTTTATTACATAAATGGTTGGTTGGTTAGATTTGAAATTCAAGATTCATAAATTAGGACAGTGGTGAAGGTGCTTTTGTTTTGTTGGTTTTGTCACACTTGCTTTTTGCTTTCCTTACAGAACATTTTTCTTCGGCCAATGTTCGTTTGGAAGACGGACACGTAATCATTCAATCGTGATATTTGCTTCACTCCAAATGAGTCGTAGTTAAATTAAGTTGAAATATGATTGATGCTTTCGGTTTGGCAAAAGTGTAACAAATGAGGTGTCATATCTATCCTTCTTCAACATGTGCATTCTTGATTAGACGACGAACCATATTCCCTCCATAATCGAAATTTCTATGGGAGTTCTTTCAATTAAATTTTTATAGGCATCCGATCATTTTAGTTAATTATCATATTGAAGTATTTTATATAGGTGTGACTCATGATCCAAGCCAGGACGAGGCAGATGAGTTGTACGGAACACAAGACGACCATCACAAAATCTCAATCAAGAAATTTCTTACACACTCGTATAGAAAGAATCTTCACCCTCTCCTCAAAAATGAAATTCACGGCCATGATCAGCCACAGCTCACTAATTCATCGCCGTCGTCGAAAAGTACGATAAGAAATATATAAGCAACACTTTACGGCTTGCTAGAATAAAAATCTAATAATATCGTCGCAGATTTTAAAATTTCATTGCAATATATATCATAGGTTCCGAAGAGTTATGGACAAACCCATGGTGGCTTCAGTTCAGAGTCCTACTAAGCCGAGGTTTAAAGGAAAGAAAGCACGAATCTTACTCGGGTTTAAGAATCTTCCAAGTCATGTCCGTCTCATTCCTTTCTGGGCTTCTATGGTGGCATTCCGACCCTATTAATCACATTCAAGATCAGGTAATAAAAAAGACTTGGAAACCCTAAATCCTAAATCCTAAAATAGATTCCAAAAATGGTTGATCATCGGTAAATAATTTATTAACAGGTGGGACTACTCTTTTTCTTCTCGATTTTCTGGGGTTTCTTCCCACTATTCAACGCCATCTTCGTATTCCCCCAAGAACGCCCGATACTCTCCAAGGAACGTTCCTCGGGAATGTACCGCCTCTCCTCTTATTACATCTCAAGAATCATAGGTGACTTACCCATGGAGCTAATCCTCCCCACGATTTTCACCATTATTACATATTGGATGGGCGGTCTAAAACCCTCGTTCGTAACGTTTGCCCTAACCCTTTCGATCGTTTTGCTAAACGTGCTCGTGGCTCAAGGCCTAGGGCTAGCTTTAGGAGCCCTTTTGATGGACCTAAAGCAAGCAACGACTCTATCTTCGGTTTTAATGCTCGTTTTCTTGCTTGCGAGCGGTTACTACATACAACACATGCCTCCCTTTATAGATTGGCTTAAGTACGTTTCGTTTAGTCATTATTGCTATAAGTTGCTCGTCGGGGTTCAGTATAGGGAGAGCGAGGTTTACGAATGTGGGTTGGGAGTTGGTTATTGCAAGGTGGTCGATTTCCCGGGAATAAAGGCTCTCGGGATTTGTAATATGGGCTTCGACGTGGCTGCTTTGTGTGCCATGTTGGTTGGATATAGGGTTTTGGCTTATGTTGCTTTGAGGCATCACTCTTGAATAACTGTATAACTTAATTTGTTTATGTCCCTATTTTCTAGTTAATCACTTGAAAACTGTGATTATTGTATAATTAAGGTAATGTACTGCCAATGTGGTCATCCTCCTAAGTAATCTCTTATTTGAATTCTAAGGGTGTGTTTGATATAAGAAATTAGGTTAGGAAATGAAAAGAAAAGGAAAATAAAACTAACTTTTGTGGTTGGGTTGATTAGAGAAATAGATAAGGACAAGAAAAGAAAAAAGACAACTTAAATTAAAATTGAAATAAAAACCATAAAAAATCATTTTCTTTATCAAACGGTGGGAAACGAAGCAAAAACTAGTGAAAATTCACTTTAGTTTTCTTTTCCTCACCACCTTCTTTGATCCAAACAAAGCCTAAAAATTACATTTTTATTGAAGATGTTATGATGTCTTTCCCTAAAACTGTTGTGAAAAGGCACCTCTCGAATGAGGATTCAATGTATTTTCAGATGCAAGTATTAAGGATCAAATTGAGCATAGAAGAGCTCAATCGAAGCTTGGAATCGCAACACACACACTTGTATAAAGACAGATTTATCGTGGTTCGACCCAAACTTTGGCCTACATCCACGGATCAACTGAGCTTCCTTTCGTATTTATCCCAACACGAAGTTTACAGGCCGTCGTGCCCTCTACAACTTTCGTGTTTAACGCACACTGAGATTCTCACTCTACGAAAAGATACAATCGCTCAAAGATCACTAGTCGAACTCCAATAACTAGTATATATATAAGAGTAGATCACTTAATAAGCATGTTATGCGATTTAATCTCAGCCGTGCATACGATTTGATCCAACGCCTCACGAGCTGCCACGTCGCGCTTGCATCTTCACGTGACCAAGCGAGAATCGCATGACAACTCTCTCATGCCCCGTTTGGATTCCGGATTTCGATTTGAAATCCGGATTTCGCCAAACTCTTCCGTTTGGCAGTCTCAACGATTTTGATTTCGATTTCGTCCGAATCCGAGGGGAAATCCAAACTCTTATAATTCGTTGGATTTGAAATTCCCTGTCAATTGGTCCGTTTTCGAAATCCAAAGCTTAGCACGCACGAGTTTTTTGTAACTGATAATAATAATAATAACAACAGTATAACAACAATAGTATAATAATAATACTAAATAACAATGAAATAATAATAATAATAATAATAGTAATAATAATAATAATTGTGGACGATGAGCCGACTCGAGCTCGTCATGGATTCGCGATCGAGCCGGCTTGAGCTCGACGAGCTCTTGTCGAGGTCGAGCTCATCACAAGTTCACGAATGAGTCGGCTCAAGCTCGAGCTCACTCGTGGGCGCTCGAAATAAGCTCGCAAGGCAGCTCACAAGCTTTTTTCTTATTATTCATAATTTTTATTTATTTTATTTTGCAATTATTTTAGAAAAAGTTAAATCAATTTCGACGAGCTTCACGAGCCCGAGTCGAGATATGTTTGGAAATCCGATTTTCGAAATCCTAACGTTTGTCAAACAGTAAATTTGGATTTAAAATTACGATTTTGAAATTATTAATTTCAAATCACGCAATTTTGTTCAAATACGCCGATCCAAACGCAACCTAAGTGAAATGCCACTTTAACTTGGATCGTCCGATCTCGATCTAATGGCTCATATCCATCATCCGCATCAGTCCGTTCCTTTTAATCTCGGCCGCTCATTGCTTCCGCGCGCTATACATCGGCCTAGATTAAATCATCAGGCTTCAAATCTGCTCCGTCCGATCGCGCGCCATTTGTAATCCGATGGTGACTGTGCATCGCGACCTCAACACTTGATTTCTACAGCTCTTTCAACATCAGTTCGACTGGCCGGCTTCTTCGATCATTTTCGACAACCTCCAGCGAGTTTCTGGCTCACCATTCCCGACAAACTCCACCTCGAGACGGCAAACTCGCGATCCCAACTCCCGAAATCCTATTTCCTGCCCAAACACGCCAGAAATATCGCCTCAAAGTTCACAGAAAACCAGCCATACCTCTGTTTTCTGTTCTGAGAATCCACCTTCATGAGCTTCGAAACACCATCAAAGCTCCACCTCGATCAATATCGATCCTACTTGGGGTCGGCAAGTTCACTCTTGAGGCTCGCAGTTCCTAGGGGAGCTGGTTGATCGACCGAGTAAGGGCGAATTTCCCACTTGGAATCAACTCGAACTCTCGAGCTCACTTCCTTCGTTCGGCTCGAAGATCCCCCCATCCTAGCCTCTTAAGCCACCTCATGGACTCTTCCCCAGCTAGAAAACATCTTCTCTGCCCTTACACGCATCCAAGGCAGCGGCTGCATCAATATTTGCAAAGCAAGAACCATCAGTTTCAGAGTAAACTGATTTGCCACCCGATTTTGTGGTCGAGTTTTCTTCGTTTTCTTCCACGGAGCTTGAGCTGTTCTCCACCTCAATACCATCCTTGCCATCTCATGCTCGGAAATGTCGTCTAGTCGCCATCTCGCGCAGCTCTGACTTGGCAGTAGCAGTTTTCAGAAAAACTGCTGCGAGCTCCCCTTTTGCAGCATCTGTTTCTACCTCTTCCCGAGTCTTCCGTGGCACCTCTCCCACACCATTTGAACCACCCCATTTCCTAGTTTCATGGCGTGCCTTTGCCTCCACAGAACAACCCTCGATCACGTAGATACACTGCCTTCTTCGGCCCCTGCAGAATCAGCCTGCTTGCTTTCGAACCTGAATTTGTCCAGCTGCTATACTTGTGTTGAATCATCTCCTATCCAAAGCTCCAATGGATATAAGGTTCCTCCTCAGCTCAGGGACATACCTAACATCTTTGAGGACACTCAACACCCCATTAGCGAGCCTCATTCTAACCAAACCATAGCCACTTACCTCGAAAGATTTTCCATCACCTACCTTTACCGTTTTACCTTTCAATTTCTTGAAGTCGTGCAACCACTCCTTGCAGGTTATATGGTAGCTAGACCCCAGTCTAGGATCCATTCTTCCCCCCTCTCTTCCTCGGAAATGGCTAACACCTCGGTATACTCAAAACCATCATCAACATGGTTAATTTGGTTGGAACTTCCCCGATTTTGCAATTTTGGGCAATTCCTCTTGAAGTGACCCACCTCATTGCAATGGAAACACCTCCTAGGCTCAGCAACCTCCTTTCCCTTGCTCTTCTTCCACCTCGAATTGGACTTATGTTGCACATTGAGCATCTCACCGAATTTGGCTCAACCTTTGAAATGATCCTTGTGTTGATTGCTTAGCGCTTAGAGCTGCCATCACATCCTCCATGCTAAGCTTCTCTCTTCCATAAAGAAGAGCCTCCTTGAAGTAATCATGGCTCTTAGGCAATTAGCATAAAAGTAACAACGCTTGATCCTCATCCTTGATCTCCTCTCCAATATTTTGCAAATCCAATATGAGCTTTTGAAATTGATTAATCTGCTCTTCAATGGCAGATTCATCCCCCATTTGGAACCTATAAAGAGCTTGTTTGAGGTAGAGCCGTCTGGCCAACGATTTGGTCATGTAAAGAGCTTCCAACTTCTTCCATAGTTCCTCCGCCGAGGTCTCACTTGCCACTTTCCGAAGAACACTATCCCAGAGGCTGAGAATGATGGCGGAATAGGCTTTTTCCTTGATCTTCTTCTTTTGAGCTACAGTTAACGTCGTCGGTTCCATTTCGGCATCCGGCTTCAAGGCTTCCTCCAAGCCTTTCTCCACGAGCACGGCCTTCATTTTGAGCTTCCACAGCCCAAAATCATTAGCATTGAAGACCTCCATCTCGAGCTTAGTCGTGGTGGCCATTTTCCGGGGACCGAGCTCTCGTCTACGCTCACCGCACCACTTGTTGTAAAAATGGCACCTCTCGAATGAGGATTCAATGTATTTTCAGTTTATGCAAGTGTTAAGGATCGAATTAAGCATAGAAGAGCTCAATCGAAGCTTGAAATTGCAACACACACACACACACACACTTGTATAGAGACAGATTTAACGTGGTTCGGCCCAAACTTTGGCCTACGTCCATGGATCAACCGAGCTTCCCTTCGTATTTATCCCAACACGAAGTTTACAGATCGCCGTGCCCACTACAACTTTCGTGTTTAAAGCACACCGAGATTCTCACTCTACGAAAAGATACAATCGCTCAAAGATCACTAGTCGAACTCGAATTACTGATATATATAAGAGCAGATCACTTAATAAGCAAGTTATGCGATTTAATCTCAGTCGTCCATACGATCTGATCGAACGCCTCACGAGTTGCCACGTCGCGCTTGCATCTTCACGTGACCAAGCGAGAATCGCATGACAACTCTCTAAGTGAAATGCCACTTTTAACTTGGATCGTCCGATCTCGATCTAACGGCTCATATCCATCATCCGCATCAGTCGGTTCCTTTTAATCTCGGCCGCTCATTGCTTCTGCGCTATCCATCGGCCTAGATTAAATCATCAGGCTTCAAATCTGCTCCGTCTGATCGCGCGCCATTTCTAATCCGACGGTGACTGTGCATCGCGACCTCAACACTTGATTTCTTCAGCTCTTTCAACATTAGTTCGACTGGCCGGCTTCTTCGATCATTTCCGGCAACCTCCAGCGAGTTTCCGGCTCGCCATTCCCGACAAAAACAATAATCTTTACTAGAAAACTGTGATTAGGTGATAATTGTCTAATGAAGGCAATGTTCCACAAATGTGGTCATGCTCAAGACCTAATCTCTTCTTTATATCTTTAAAGATTTCATTTTTATTGAACATGCAATGATGTCTGTCCCTAAAATAAGAATCTTTGCTGGAAAATTCTACGGTTAGGTTCTTAATGAAGGACGATAGTTGTCTAATGAAAGCAATGTGTGCTCCCAATGTGGTCATGCTCAAGAACTAATCACTCATGGAATCCTTAAAGATTGAATTTTTATTGAAGATGTAATGATATTTGTCCCTCAAGTAAGAATCTTTAGGGATGGCAATGGGTCGGGTATGGGTCGGGTTTGGCTGGACCCGGGACCCGACCCGAATATTTATTAGCGGACACGAGACCTGCCCCGCCCGCCTCGGGTCTGGACCCGCCCCGCCCCGCCCCGGACTGGACCCGAACGAACCGGGTCTGACCCGCCAGACCCGGATATATTATTTTTTCTTTTTATTTTTATTTTTTCATTTTTAAAAGAGAAAAAATAGAGAAATGCATTGCTTGAGACTCGAACCCACGACCTCACCTTTGTAATACCAAACTTCTACCATTAGACCAACAGATTTTTTATTCATAATATTAACAATAACACTATATAACTTAATTACGAAATAAATTATAATATATAAATATTTTCGGGGCGGGTCCCGGGTCGGGTCTCGGGGCGGGTTTGGCAAGACCCGGGACCCGCCCCGGACCCGGCCGGGTAGAAAAATTCAAATCCACGACCCGCCCCATACCCGATTATTTTGAAAATACCCGGCCCATTAGGGGCGGTTCGGGGCGGGTCCGGACGGCTAAGAATCTTTGCTAGAAACTGTGATTATGTTATTTATGAAGGATGATAATTTGTCTAATAAAGGCTATGTACAACGAATGTGGTCGTGCTCAAGAACAAATCTCTTCGCTTGGAATCCTTAAAGATTGCATTTTTATTGAAGATGGAATGATATCTGTCCCTAAGGCAATAATCTTTGCTAGAAAACTGTGATTAGGTTCTTTATGAAGGATGATAATTTGTCTAAGGAAGGCTATGATATGTGCTACTAATTTGGTCAATTTCAAGAACTAATCCCTTCTTTTGAATCCTTAAAGATTGGTCAATTTCCTAGTATCTATTTACAGTGGCAAAAATTAACGAATTATGAACTGCTCCCGCTATTTCGACTGAAGAAATCAGTACTGTAATTACGGCTGCCGAAAGCCATCCTCTGAAACAATCAAATCTCTTCAGATTGTTGGGCAGAATTCAAGATTCCGCTTCCCCTACTTTCATCCCATTGTTCAAATCGAGGATGCCTTCGAAAGCCCTCACAATCTTTTGACATCGTATGGCATCAGACAAAGTTCGAATTCAAGTCCCAGAAAGTTACTTTCAGATTCAAGAATGTAAAAATATCATATATTTTACCTGTCCCATTTTGGGCCTTTTAGCAGATGAGTGACGAACGCAAGCAGCAGCAGCTTCGATCATTCGAAACATTTCGCTGTCGATATAATTCCCTTCGAGCCTTTGATCTGCTAAATCTGCGAATTCCTCTGTTTCAATTGCATGACTCAGTAAAGGTCGGGCCTGAGAAATTTTGAAAAAAGAATGGCTTTTTAGTATTGGAAAGTGATTTTCCTGAGATTTCTTGATGATTTTCTTACCCACATATGCAGAATTCATACAAGAATGAAAAACTGAATGGCATTTATAACTATGTTCGTACCCATTCGACAAGGCTGTCTTCGCCTAAGGGCTGAGATGTATCGATTCGTCCAGTGATCAGCTCTAACAGCACAACTCCGAAGGAAAAAACATCTGATTTTTCGGTCAATTTCCCACTTGTTTCATATTCTGGTGCCATATATCTGATTATTAGAAGAAAAAGAAACGTAAAAACAGAGTCTTTACGAAATTCTAGTTAGTGATATTAGATTCTTGGCCTACAGAATACCCAAAGGTTCCCATTACTCGAGTAGTAATATGGGAATTTGCATCCATGGCTATTTTAGCAAGTCCAAAATCAGACACCTGAAAAAGAATCATCAATCAAATAAAAATGACATCTTTGAGAAAGGGACCGAAAGAAAAATGGCATTGGAGTTACCCGAGCTTCAAATTTGTCGTCTAGAAGGATGTTCGAGGACTTGATATCTCTGTGTATTATACGAGGATGGCCTATGATGAATTCGACTTATAATCTCAACCTCCGATCTAAATTCTCTCTCGCCTTGTTTTCCCCCAATCTTCAATCTTTTCACAGCTACTTCTTTCCCATCAGAGAGATTTCCTTTGTATACATAGCCGAAACCTCCTTCTCCCAGTAAGTTCTTGTCTGAAAATCCATCGGTGGCTTCGATTAGCTCTTGGTAAGAAAACCATAATCTTGAATTTCCTTTGCTCATCGATTCCTTTCTGATATTCGATGGCGATATTTGGGCCAACAGTACAGAGCCAGAATCTGCAATCAGATATTCCCCACTCGAAAAAACGAAATAGAAGTAAAAATCGAATCTTGGGATTCATTCAGCGTTTGTTGTTTGTTACCTGTTGAGTGTCGAATTGAAGCTGAAATAGTTATGTCCCCATTTTGCGTTGTTGAATCCTTTTTGTTAGGAATTATTTATTGTGTTCAATTAAAGTATGTTATCTTAATCTTGTAGTTTATTCTAAGCTAGGACCCAATTGTAAATATACCCGACTTGTGGGTATATTAGTTATATTGGGCCCAGTTAGCCCATTAGGGCATATGTATAAATACCCTAAACACATCAGTGTTTAGGGTTGCTGATTCATAATAGAGTTGACGACTTTTCTGAAGAACTCGCGTGCGCTCTCTCCGTTCCAACTCTACAATCCGTCTCGTGGTATTACTAATTTATTGCTTCCGTAATTCATCGTATCAGGTAATACTAATCCATTGAATCAGTACAAGGTTGGATAAATCGGCCTAACAAGTGGTATCAGAGCCGAAATCGTGGATCAAACTCGTCGAAGTTTATTGATATTTTACTCTGTTCGAATCTCGTCTTTTATCTCACGCCAAAATTTCCAGATTTTTCTCTGCTTCTGAAGAACTCATAGGTGCAAATCTGCCTTCTCGTAATACTTCATCGAAATTATCAGTCTATTTGCCTTTTCTTTGCCGAAGAACAGATTCTGACGACGAACAGAAATTTTTCGAAGAAGGGATACTCTTCGAAATCTCTCAGTTTGAATTGCTCATCTAGCTCGACATCTTGCCCGAAATTTGGCTCGACGTTGATCTCGACATCTGCCCCGACATTTTACTAAGCTATAAGGATCTCGACATTTTGCTCGAAATTTTACTCGACATAAAGATCTCGACACCAGCCTCGACATTTTACAAAGTCTAAAGATCTCGACATCCTATCATCTCGAAATCTACTAAATATCCCATCTTCTCGATATCTTATCCATCTCGACATTTTATATCGACTTTTTGCTAAGGAATCAGGTTATCGACATTTTACTCCAAATTCAACCCGACATTGATTTCGACATCTTGTAAGTCCGATTCATATCCTCTCGACATTTCAAAGTTCTCGACATCTCTCCTAAATTCTCGGCATCTCTCAAAATTCCCTCGACATTTTATAATCACTCGATATCCATCTCACGACATTTCCAAGATTCTCGAGATCTACAAACACGTGGCTTTATCTCGACATCTTATTGCTTTACTTACATTGTCGAAATCCATCACTGAGTCATAATTTCAGCAAACACGTGGCCTTAGCTCTTCCTTACTCATCATTGCTATTTGATTATTACATAAATTCACGATTTTACACTAACTCGAGATTTCATATTTCAACAAGTCCTATATTTTAACCATCCCATCTCGAAATTCAAAATCCTTTGTCTTTCCAATCGGACAATTCAGTTCTCGATAACATTTTTTTCCATCCCTGATTTTGAACCTCTCAAATTATCTGCAAAGCCTCATCAAGATTTCGAGCAGATCTTCCAAAAAAAAAAAAATTAAATTAACTTATTGAATTACATAAGATCTGACCTCTATCATCGAAACTCCTGCCATTATTTTATTATCATCTATTATCGTCTTTCGTATATTTATTATCATCCTTTGGATAATCACAGTTTAAAAAAAAAATTATAATAAATAAATAAATAAAATTATTAATATATATATCTATAAATTTTCATTATTAGTATTAATAATCAATTAACTACTAAATTCTGTGATTATTTTATTTTTCATCTATCTTTCTAACTTTCTTTGATTCTCTGTGATTATTTTATTTTTCACCTATCTTTCTAACTTTCTATGATTCATCTAAGATCAGTGTTTAAAAAAGCGTATAGCGTATGGCGTCGCGTTTTGGTTCCGATAGCGCGTAGCGTAAATAGCGTAGCGCATTGCGTGAGTATTTCGTGCGGTCCACTTATAATCTAAAATATTATAATATATGGTAATTATAAATGAGTAGAGTAGTTAAATTAACTAATATGATATTAATTATCATAGTTTAAAAGAATTATCATCATCAAATAAATTATTCAAATAAATGAGAACTAAATATAATAAAGACACGGTAAGTTTATGGTAAAAAAAAAATTAATGATAATTACAACAATGTTTTAAAATAAGCAGTCTAGTTAGTGAGCTGATTATATATTCTTTTAATTTATTAAATTTAAAAATTAAATTCCGGGCTATGTATATTAATTTATTGTTTTTATTTTAAATATATTATCCATTAAACCCCTAGCTAGCCTAAGTGTAGGTTTTTGCAGACTGACATCCACAATCATGACATGCCTCGTAACCCCAAACACTGATGGTCGTTTCTAAAACAAAAAGAACCCTTTAAATATATATTTCAGTTTTATAAAGATTAAGAAAATAAAAGAAAATAAAAAATAAAAAAAACAAACGCTAAATTTTGGTACACTACGTAGCGTTTTGTGGAAATTTAACGGTAAAGCGCGCCTCGTAGCGCGCGTCAGGACGCTATTTAAAACACTGTCTAAGATAAGCTGATCAACACGATTAAGATCCACATCCAACCTACTATAAGATTGGCACATTTTATAAAAGGTGGTTAGTATCTTTTTCGAAGTTTTCGACATTATTTCAAAAACTTTTCGGTGTACACCAAAAGGTTTTCAACGCGTAAAATTTTCGAAACTTCACGGTAACTCTCAATCCAACCAAAATAATTCTAGAACTGAACTTTCAATATCCACTTTCAATATGTCGTATCATTGGGAACAGAAAGCGAATGAACAAGCTAAAGATATTAAGAAATTAAAGCGTGAATTACTTGAGCTAAATCATCTAGAACTCATAGCAACTGAGTGGAATGTAGCCGCTCAACAATATGAGATTATTTTTAAATACCTCAATAAATGGTATACTAGATCTATCCCTTTAGAGACAATTATTGCGAAGCTAGTCGACCAAAATTCTTTTTCGGCGCTTGTCGGGCAAAACGATTTACATTGTAATAGACCTATCTCGTGGTTGGAAATTCCGGAGGTTGCCAGTAAAATTTCCAAATTAAACGCAACCTTGGAATCGGAAAGAGTAGGCTTTCGAGCGAAGAAGGAAAATCTTTAGAGGAGATATCAAATCTCAGAAATTCCCCGCACAGAGACCCTTGCGCCGCGTGTGTTGGCCCGCGCCCCATGACAAATGTCGAAGCTGACTCTGAAGATGAAGCACATACCACTGCAGCTACTCTCCCAACTGACTCATCTTCTGAGACTGAGATTGCCGCTCAAGTGGAAAAAGACGTACTTCTGACAATTATATCTTCACTCGAAAAACAAGTCAATAACTCCATAGATCTCTCCCCACAACTGCATCTGGCTAAGCCTAAGATAGAAGCATCACTCCACAATAAAATAAAAGGGAAGGAGATAGCCAAAAGAGAAGACTTATTATTTGAAAAATTTGCATCCCCCCTCAAATCATTACTATTCCTACGATGATGCACTTGACTTGAATTCCCGTTTTCGTTTTGCAAGCGCAACCCCAATCAAGAACGACACACGGTTCTTCTGTAAAGGCAAGACGGACTTCCTAGCCGAAATTTCACGCCTCCAGGACATCAATAAATTACAAGCAAAGGAACACCAGAATCAATATGAAATATTCAAGTTCGAAAAAGAAAAACTTCTGAATGAAATTTCCCTCCTAAGAAATCCCAACGATCATTCATCTGAAGTTGGTTCATCTTCGACTTATGATTTAACTCCTAATGATGTGTTAAATTTAGCTACAGGCAAGAAACTAACCAAGAAGACGAAGACGATGGACAGGGTCAGGAAATCAAAATCTAAACCCTCTCCTACCAAGGCCGTCTACTCTACAAACTATGCTTCTGATGAACATAATTTTATTTCTTCGAAGACAACTAAGTATTATGAAGTTTCCCGTCTAAATAAATCTAATATTTATAAGTTGCATCACTCCTCTACTCGACAGGCATCATCTCAGGCAAGGCACGTCTCGAACACTCCCGTATTCAATCGATTGATGAATAAAAACTCAACAGGATATAATCTTAATGTTAAACAAATTTGGGTGCCTAAGCAAAAACATCACTCCACATCCCCACAACACTCAAAACAAGGATTGAAGATATGGATTCCTAAGTCACAAATCAAATTGAATAGGACTTTAAAAGTTGACTTAGGATCAATATCTGAACCTTATGTGCTTAACCCGTTTTCTGCTAATAAGGGAGGACCCATCCAAAAATGGGTACCAAAGTCCCGGTAATGCTTTGCAGATATCCCAGCATGAGTAGATACTAAGAAAGCTGCTCCACACTCATGACTGGTATGCGACGAGGGCAGCTAATTATCCCAGCGTGTATGGTATCTCGGGTTGCTCCACATAAACGGCTGGTTAGCGCCAAACGTAGGTAAATTCTATACATGCATTCCATAGTTAAACTTTTGGCATGCATATCGAAATGAAAAGACTATATACCTACTTTGAAATTAAAGGGTACATTATAGTTATGCATGCTTCAAAAAGATCTCCAATATTTGCATGCATACATGAGCTGAAGTGCACTAAATACCATGTTATAGGTACATTTTTATTATGCATGCATCATAAAGAATTTTCGAGCTTAAATTTTCTGTATGCATATGAGCTGAAGCGCAAAATACCTATTCTAACTTAGAACAATAAAAAACGTACATTCTAATGCATTCTTAAAGAACAATAACTCTGTAGTTTGCATCTGCTTTGAAAATAAATTAATACGTTCACGCTTATTTAATTGGGAGAGAATTTACATGTTTAATGTGCATGCATTGAGGGGGAGCTAACTTTTTAAAAAGAGAAGCAACTCTTATATTTGTCTTAAGGGGAGCAATAACAAATTTTTTTAGGGGGAGCGAACTTAATGTGTGAACTTGGGAAAGAGATTCTTGAACGATAATTTTAATCCGAATATGCATCTTTTGAGGGGGAGCAACTCGGTTTTAAGAAGCATACTTTGAGTAGGAGGATTTAAAATATATATCTATATCTTTATCTATATATGATATATAAATAATATAATATATAGTTACTATTACATTATTAATAAGATAATACACACATATATATATATATATATATATATGAAAACAAAAAAAATAAAAAAACAAAAAAAAGAAGAAAGAAAGAAAAAGAAAGGCCTCAAAAAAAAAAAAAAGAAAGAAAAGAAAAAAAGAAAAAAGAAAGGCCTAATACTCTCGTAATCTTGCTTCAAAAGAACTCCCCTGTCTTCCAAAGATAAACTTCAAGCACGAATCTCAAGCCTACAAGAGTTCAAGAATCCCAAAAGGCGTGACAACCGTACACTATCATGAAGATGATCTCAACTGACTTGCTCCAACTCGCTGATCAAGCAGCACTCACCAAATTGACGGATGCATGGATTCTAGGTTCCCATGGTTCAGTCAGACCAAACTGAACCTAACCCCGGAACGTAGCCGAGTGTTAGTGAGGATTCAAGTTCATAGAGTTACCCCCATTTGGAAATTCTTGACAAGACCGAAGAGCAGAAGATACAAAATTCCCTTAGTCACAAATTACTCGGACCAACCCCCAGTACAGGTGCTAACTTTATTAGCCCCCGGGTAGAAGTCGTCGCATTAGGTCCAACGGCGCATGCACAACCAAGCCTTACCCACTCATCGATCTCCCAACAGACCGATGTTTCACTAAATCACGGGGAGCCGCGTAATCTATCACTGCTTCACTTGGAAGCAGGAGATATTGAACTAAGTGGTAGTCAGTTCCACACCACTGAATTTTATTGAACACATCGAGTCTATAGTGTCCTCACCATCCAAATACTTTTATATCCTTTTAGGACACATACACCTTTTTTCTTATCTGGACTTTGTGACCAGATCATAACTTTCGTAGACATGTCCTACTACGACATGCTTCGATGATCGGAAGGAAGTCCTACCGTTGCAACGTCAAAACAACAACGGTTTCAGGCCATCGTCTATGAGCTATGCTCCTAGATTGATGTTAACGGAACGCCTTTGTGGCCCTGGTTTATAAAGCCCTGTCCTCACAGGCCACGTCTCAGTTAACTCTGAGTCGTGTCGACGAACTGCCTTTGTGGCTCCGTCAGGTTATTACCCAACCTGAGCACCCACCATTTCCGCCGCGCGTACCACTGTGAAGATAGGCTCTCTTGTAATTGATGGAAAAAATCCGAAGGAGCCCATACACATTTTCGGAAAATACACACTACGTACACCTTCTTCTTGTTCCGACGACGCGATCTATTTTGCCAAAGACGATGCCCCATTTTGACCCATCGCATGACGATCTCCATAGCTCGATCTTCATAAGGGGGAGGAGCACTAAAGCAAAATGGGAGCAACACCACGACGAAAGTGAAATATAGATCAGAAAATGTCAAATCTAAAGCGTTTTCAAAGAAGCGAAGACCACATAGTTCAACGATTGGAGTTGTCGCCTCATGTACGACTCTTCAATTTTAAAGAAACTCCCCAATCACAACGCAAGGTTGAACAAACGTAGGGGGAGTTGAGCTGCAATCGAACGGAGAGATCGGCCTTAAATGACAAGATACGGCCAACAACTTCAGCATGGACTTCAAGAATCAAAGTTGCCGACTCGTGTACAGCTCTTCGATGTTAAAGAAAACTCCCAATCCCAACACAAGGTTGAACAAATGTAGGGGGAGTTGCGACAAGTGAAGGAAGAGCTGGAACACCTAAAGAGAAGATTTGATCTGTGTATGTCTCTCCAAATTTAAAGAGAACTCCTCAATCCAACAAAAGGTTGAACAAACATAGGGGGAGTGGTGACTATCCAGGGGAGAGATCGAACACAAAAAGAGGCGATCCAACAAGCAGCTTTAAGAAGAGAAGTTCAGAACATGGTGAGCTTGGATCTCCTAAAGAAGAGGTCACAAGACAAGATAAAGGAGGAGGTGAATGAAGAAGAACATGCATGCAAATGCTTTCGCGTACACAACTCCGATACGTGTTCTTTGAGGACACAGGACGAGTACAAGACGAAGATAACCAGCGCTGAATTGCAAATTGAACACAAAGGGGGAGATTGTTAGGAATTATTTATTGTGTTCAATTAAAGTATGTTATCTTAATCTTGTAGTTTATTCTAAGCTAGGACCCAATTGTAAATATACCCGACTTGTAGGTATATTAGTTATATTGGGCCCAGTTAGCCCATTAGGGCATATGTATAAATACCCTAAACACATCAGTGTTTAGGGTTGCTGATTCATAATAGAGTTGACGACTTTTCTGAAGAACTCGCGTGCGCTCTCTCCGTTCCAACTCTACAATCCGTCTCGTGGTATTACTAATTTATTGCTTCCGTAATTCATCGTATCAGGTAATACTAATCCATTGAATCAGTACAAGGTTGGATAAATCGGCCTAACACTTTTTCTTTCTCTTCTTTTTCAGACAGAAAACTGCAATTCCAAAGATTCCCAGTAATATGAGGCTGGCGATAATGGCAACGGCCACTGTTACGCCGGCGGAAAGACTTTTACGGCTCGCCGGAGATGGGCTGGCGGTGGTTTGGAAGGGTGGAGAAGGTGAAAACGACGGTGGAGATGTTTGTAGGGACGGTGGAGAATGAAACGGTGGAGTTGGTGGGGTGGAGTTAGTAGGCGGCGGCGGCGGCGGTGGCAAGGCGGAGGTGGAAGAAGGTGGGATTTTATGTGGGGGTGTCGCCGGAGGGGGAGGTGGGGGACGGCGAGGTGGTCTGGGCGGCGGCGGATATTTTTTTCGTCGTGTTGGTGGTGGTGGAGAAGTGGTCGGTGGAGTTGGATTTGGTGGTGGTGGGATCTGTGGAGGTGGCGGCGGCGACAATGCAGTAGGAGGCGGTGGAGATGTTGGTTGCGGCGGAGGGTCGGCGGTCGGCGCAGACTGTGGTGGTTGTGGTGAAGGGACGGGCGGCGCCGGAGACTGTGGTGGTGGTGGTGGTGAGTTGAGCCGAGGTGGATGAGACTGTGAAGGTGGTGGGGGAGAGATGGGCGGCGGTGAATTGTCTTGAGGTGGTGGCGCGGTAGGTGAAGTAGGCGGCGGAGGAGAAGGTTGTGGAGGTGGTGAGACGGCGGAGGTCGGCGGTTGTACGCCGGAGATTGGTGACGGAGATGTAGATGACATCTTAACAGCTAATGAATCATTAAACTTGAAAACAAATTCAACACATTCAAAACAAACCAGCTTTCCTAAAAAAAATCAGTTTTTTATTTTTATTTTTTAACCCCATAAACTTGAAAACTTGGTCAAAAAAAGAAGAAAAGAAGTCTTTAATTTTCAATGAAGCTGTGATCAAAGCACATATTAAAGACGTTGAATTCAAAGGAAAAAAGGAAAAACAAAAAGAAAAAGCTCTTTTTTTCCTTAAGTTCTTGGAAAGTAACGAAGTCCACACACGGTTTATGGGGTTTGTGATCAAGTTACTGACTGTGACTCGTGGAGACGTACGAATTACGATCGAAGTTGAGCAGTAATAGTTTTGCTATATTGTAAATATTGTTATTACTATAATCAAAGGTGACAACATGTTAATTTGCTAAATAACGGTCTTAAGATTACGTAGTTCTGTCTGTGGGCCAATATTATCATTTTCTTTTTTATTTTTTTTCCCGATAATAATCCTATGAGTTCCTTTTCATAGTCTCACTTTATTCTATACTTTAGATTTGTGGATTCGAATGGGAGGGATCTATACTAGTTGACTAATGAGGTTCCTATTATTGCATAATTACAACTTAAGATTGGGATGATACTAGGGGTGTTCGTTGTTCGGTATACCGACCGAACAAACCGAAATACCGAAATTTCGGTACAAAACCGAACCGAACCGAAAAATTCGGTTTGGTATTCGGTTCTTCAAAAAAAAATTTTGGTAATTCGGTAAATTCGGTTCGGTACAGATTTTGAATTTCGGTAAATTCGGTATACCGAATTACCGAAATTTTAAAAATTAAACATATTTTATTATATTAATAACGAAAATAAAATTATAATTATATTAATATACGCATTAATTTAATTATTATCGAATTTTTTATTATTATTATTTAAATTTCGGTTACCGAATTTACCGAAATTTTTTTGGTAAAAACCGAATACCGAACCGAGAAATTCGGTATCTACTAGGGGTGTACCGAAATTTCGGTTCGGTTCGGTACGGTATGTACCGAACGAACACCCCTAGATGATACATATATATGAATTATTATTTAAAAGGAAGCACTAGATAAGCCGGTTGACTAAGTCAACATATGATTTTCCCAAAAGAAACTGAAACTATTTGATCTATTAGATGTAATAAAATATATACCTAGAAAATTACATGTATATATACCTATGTATATGAATTTAGATGTAATAGTAGACGAACATTATATATTACAATTTAGATCTATATATAATCAAAGAGGCTGATTGATTGCTCCCGAAATCAGTTTATTATCCGGAGTCGAGAGTCTACTGCCTGCCCCGGTTTTGCAAAACTTAACTCATGTTAGCTCTTATTTCTCCGATCTCGTTCAATTATGCTCTTGTTCTATGATCTTGTAAATCTTTGATAAATTCACGGGGAACATTATTTGTTTTTAATAGGGGAAGAAGCTTGTTGGTTCTTGCATTCTTCTTTGTGAAATCATATGATTGACTTTGATCCTTATTGATATGTGATGAACTGGTGTAGTATCACTTTGGTTCAAAGGGGGATAAATATTTTTTATTATCACAAAAGGGGGAGAAATATGTTAGTAAATGTGCTTTCATTTTAAAGGTTTGTATTAATAAAAAACGGGGTGATTGTTGGATTATCTAGCAATCTAGTTTTGATAAAGACAAAACTTATTTATTGGGTATTTAATTTTTTGTGTAGATGAGTTCGCTTCGAAAAACAGATTTCAAACATGAGCTCAGGACGAAAAATGGGATATGTCAACTCCCAGTCAACACGGTCAATGCTGGTCAATGATTTGGATTGTTGGTTGGTCTGACTGATACTGGTCAAGGACCGGCCGATTAGTACTGGTACCCGACTGGGTCAGTCGGTCGGTTGGTACTGCTACTGGTCGGTTGCTCGATCTCTGGCTGAACTGGTTCGGTACCTGACTGGTCGGTCGATCGATATGGACTGGTATTGCTGGTCGGATCGATATCTAGACTGATTCGTCACTAGGTATTTGGACTGGACTGATCACCTGCTGGACTGACGAGCCTCTTACTACAGTAGGTACAAGCGACTGAACCTGATAATATTGACCAAGTGAAGACAAAAGCTGTCGGCTCTTTTATGTTGCTAAGTGCTATATCAAGTTTAAGAGCAACAAATATGAAAGAAAATGAGAAAAACATAAGAATCGTAGAGCAAACAAGCACATAATATAGAGATTCTTCCAAGAGAACAAAATCAAGAATGGTTCTTCGCTCATGTGTGGGATACAAAAGAAAGAGTGACAACAAAGTTCAAACCCACACACATCACTCATACAATAGATAGATGAGCAACATAGATTAGTTGAGTGAGAGTCTTACACAAAGACGTAAAACCATGTATTTGTAGTCTTCACCAGTGTTTTAAATAGCGCATAGCGTATCGCGTCGCGTTTTGGTTCCAACATCGCAAAGCGTAAATAGCGTAGCGCATTCCGTGAGTATTTCAGGCAGTCCACTTATAATGTAAATATTATAATATATGATAATTACAAATAAATATAGTAGTTAAATTACAAATATGATATTATGTAATCATCATCAGTTGAAAAAGATTATCATCAGATCAAATAAATTATTCAAATAATTGAGAACTAAATATACTAAACAACTCTAAAAAAAATTAATTACTAAAATTTTATCCAACCTAGTCATAAAATATGCAGTCTTTAAAAAATAATTTTTATGGATATCGAAAAACATGAAATATGCATGTTATTTTGATCGTCGTTAAATAAAGAATAAATTAAAAAAATTATTTATTTTTATCACATAAATTACATCAAATAACCGTTTATTTATGGTTTGGTAGTAACAAAAGGTTAATATTTTCAAAAAAATTGAATAAATATATTTAGCGCACGTCTTATCAGTAAAGGACACATTGCCACAGTCTCTCTTCCTCGTAAAATACACAGAAATTCCGTACGCTTTATTTTACGCATCATACCGTTTTTACGAAAATTTACGCTTTAGCGCGCGTCAACGCGCGATGTCACACTTTTTAAAACACTGGTCTTCGCACAAAGATAATTTTTAAGATTAATTATTTAGAAATATGAATTAGTCAGTTTTAATTATACCTCATTATTCTAGGAAAAATTACTTGTAAAAATATATATTCCTAAACATGTAAAATATAGGAAGAAAACCACTTCTGGTCCCCGATGTTTTCCCTATGGGCATTTTTTGTCCCCGATGTTTCGACTTGCCACATTTAGTCCTTCTAGTTGTCCAATTTAACCAATTTTGGTCCCCCGATTGGATTAAACGTAAATTGGGATGAAATTTCATCATGAGAGTCGCACGTAAAGTACTATAATCTTTCAAAACACCGTCTATACGTCCGTTCATCTTAAAATCCCCAAAACCTGTCTCCTTCATCACTCAATTTAGATTTTATGGTCTCGGTTTATAGGACTTGATTATGTGATGAATGATATAAATTTATGGGATTTTAAAATGATTGGACGTATAAATGGTGTTTTGGAAGATTATAGTACATTACGTGCGATTCTCATGATGAAATTTCGTCCCAATTTACGTTTAATCCAATCGGAGGACAAAATTGGTTAAATTGAACAACTAGAGGGACTAAATGTGGCAAGTCAAAACATCGGGGACAAAAAATGCCCATAGGGAAAACATCGGGGACCAGAAGTGGTTTTCTCCCCATATAATAGTTTTGCTTATAAAATTAAACTTTTGTAACATATGTTATAAAAATATTATTGTGATTAATATTTATATGATAATATAATTATAGAGAGAAATATTTAGAGAGAAAGATGTATGATAATTTCAATACTTGGTGTGTTTTTACATTACAACTCAAGGTGCCTATTTATAGGCAAATTTCTCAAATTACAACCACAAAATAAAATATTACATTCTCATAAAATAATCAAACCTAATTTATAATATCATCTATTCCAAACTTATTTACCCACTCCATATACATCCACTCCAATATTCCATAATAACTCCATATTTCATAATAATATACTATATATAACAAATATTAGGAATACACGTGAAATAGTAAAATACTACGGGGCCTATTTGGACCGTGGCCCGTCGGATTTTTCAGCCCTCCGGGCCAGAGGGCCGCGGACCCATAAGCCAGATTTTATTCGGGCCCTGAAAATTCAGGCCGAAGCCCTATTTTTTAGGATTGGGTCATGGGCTTGGGAGCAAATTTTCAGCTCTATTACCCATGAATCGATACATATGTCGATTTACCTATTCATATTCAACCCCTCAAAAGAAATTTCATTAGATTCCAATATTATTCTTTACCATCAAATCAAACTATTGTATCTTCTTAAGTCATCTGATAAGGATACGATTCATTTGTTATTGCATGGCAACACATTGAAATGGTAACAATCCGCGCTAACAGAATAAATATGAAATGAAATCAAAACACTAATGGAAACAAATCAACCCACGCTAAGTTAAAAGGTAAATATGGAATGAAATAAAAAACTATATAAACAACGCTTATGGTAAAAAATCAAAACCCAGTTTCTTCTTCCCTACATGACAGGCTGATCGAGCGGATCGAGTAATAAAATAAACGAATACTAATGAATTATCCTACGCTCAACAGACAAGTATACCTATCGAAATAGCATATACGTAGCAAGTATTCGAGTATTGAACCCCTAGGGAACTATGTACTTTAGAAAACCATCGTCTAAATATCCTAGTAAATATTTTTGGGTTGTTGAAACGATAAATAACAATAACTGAAAATACAACTGAGTAAAATGGTACGAAGAGGAAAACCCTGATGGAAACAAACGTATTTGAGACTTCGAATCCCCCTAGCTCAACCAAAACAAATATCAAGTATACTTAAATTACGTTATCATTAGACCGTGGAGATTCCTACTACATGCAAACGAGTTATATAGCTGACGAAACTGCGCCTTACCATATAATGATCGCAAACAACTAATCAACGAATTAAATAGTCGGGCAAGCTTCCCTAACCACTTAAACGAAGATCGCATTAAAACACGGTGAATCCCGCTATTAGATTTGACTCTAATCCGGCGGGATAGTCCAACCTATCTATAGTGATGGTTTTATTCCGCTCGTTTACGAGTGGTTTAATCGTCAGCCCCTCTCTCGAGCGTAGCTTATGATTTTCCGGACTATGTTAACTTAAACACGTAGACATGGCCAAACTAACTAGATAATTTCAATCATATAGACATAATCGAAATCATATGCTTCGTAAACGAGTCATAACAACAACAAAACATCAAATACACTTAAACATACGATCGATCTCGCTAGGGTTCATCTGATCTCAAATACAATAGATTTAGCTACTCATTATCAATACAACGAGCACATAACTAACATCGAAAACATCATAAATACTTCCCTAAATTCGACTTCGAAGTTAATCTCGTTCTTCGTTTAGGACTTTTATCGAGCACTTGGTGAGCAACTAATGTTGTGTTCTTGGGGCTTAGAATGGTAACGTGTATGTGACTATGTATATGTATATATGAGCTTAGATTGGTCTTTCACGTCCCTCCTTTTTACCTCTTTCTCATTACAATGGCCCTTTATATAGATGTTCATCACTATCTCCTTTTGCTCTTTTGTTCAACGTAGAAACCAAGGAGTTGCCATTGAAAGATTTCTTGAAAGATTTCTAGCATCCAAAGTCATATTGCAGCCCCCAAAATCCGATTTCATGTCTGATATTAAGTTGAATGGCTTGGCTTATGCAGAGAATTGGTCCCAAGCTCTTACGTGCGTGATCTTTCTTTGACAAATGTGGCATATTTCGATTTGCCTTGACTTTTAACATGGTCACATGGGACGTTCACAGCCTTCTTCTTCAAGTTCACGTCCATGACAACATAAATCCTGAAGAAAAACACGTCTCTGCCATGTTCACGGCTTGGGGTGTTAAAGTTCACGGCCGTGACGAGTTCGGGCTCAAAAATAGGCTTCTGCCCGCATTCACGGCCTCCTGCACCTCCATTCACGGCCATGAAGCACCCTTCATGGCCTGGTTGGTCAATGTTCACGACTGTGACATAATCGGGCAAGAAAATGGCTCTCTGGTGAGCTTCACGGCCTCGTACAAGTCATTTACGGCCGTGACTGTTTTCCTGCAAAACAGCAGCACGTTCAGAAATTGATATCTCCAAATCTAGAATTCGGATTGAAAATCCGTTTGGTCAGAATCAAGATTAACGAGTCCTCTATCTATGGTTAAAATTTTAGGTCCATCGGACATCGTTTACTCCGTGATCATGGAGAAATATGAAACTGTTGCAAAACTGCCATAAAACGTTTGATTTTGTTGTAAAACCATATTATAACACAAAAAATAATCAAAACGGCTTCACTTATCATGCAAACGACTTAAATATAACAAATATAAACGTAAGAAAATACGTTTATCAAATCTCCCCATACTTAAGCGTTTGTTTGTCCTCAAGCAAATAAATGCAAATGGCATATAAAGGATAAAATCATGCAACATATCAATCATGAACGAAATCACGTATGAGATAATGCAAGTAAAGTCGGAAGGCATATTCGAAATCAACAACTAACCACATGACTTCCTTAGAAATACCTATCAAGATCCGCACCTCACAAGATTCACTCAAATCACTAAGTGTACGGGTTAAGATGTCGGTGATATCTCTCGAGTCATGCACTAATCTAATCCCTACCATAAACTTGCAAATGATTCGTAAATCTATCACTTTCAATGTTCAAGCGTGAATTGGAAGGTCTTTACCGGGTTATAATATGGCTAAGATATGTAAGATATGCAAGGAATAAGCGTAAAAGGATATGAGCTGTAGTCGCGTCAGAATCATGCCATCATCTCGAATGCGCCCAAACATATACGCCGGTCTTGATCATCACTTCCATTCTTTTGCATACGTTTTTTTTTTCTACCAAGCCCTTCTTCTTTCGACTTCTCGATCTAGGAAATAGGTAATATGATTTTTGAGAGTGAAAGATTATCGGATGAAGGGTTCTTAGTCGTATTTTTTTTTCTTCATTTTTTTCTTTTTCTTTTTCTTTCTCTTTTTTTTTTGATATCAGCTCGGAAATTTAGTACGGGTTGCGCTTCTTAAATCCGGCACTCAACCTCCACTCTACTATCGCTCCAATGGGTTTATTTCTGAAGGCTTAATCAGGGTCGGCAATTTATAATACGGTTTTTCACAAATAAAAGGCTCAGGCTCAAAGTGGCTGACTACGGTGATCAACCGTGGTCGGATACTTTGGCTATGGACTGAATTCCTAATGCCTTCCTCATTTTCACGCAATCACACGCCAAGTAGTTTCAAAACGCAATACACAAGCAAGTTCTGAAGAGAAATAAACTAAGCATGATTCACACAACCAAAGAAATGAGCGAAAAGCTCGTAGGCTCAAAAATCTCACAAAAATAGGGTTATGTGTACGAATCTCTCAGGTATCGCCAAGTTCATCTATGTAAGAAAGAAGTCGACTCGCATATGTATCCTAATTACTCACAAGATTTCTAACATGAAATCATCCTTTGATTGAAGGAAACATGATTTTCGAAAAATTTTATGCCAATTTTCGAAAAAATTTATACCAGAAATCAAGTCATGCACATATAAGATGTTTGCATCAATTTCGCAGAAATTCCCTCCCCACACTTAAGATTTACGTTGCCCTCAACGTAATAATTATGTAACACAAGGAAGAGGAAATAAATAGATAAGCAAACTTCCATGAATAGTCCGGTGCGCATGCTTTTACGACTCCTCCCCACACTTGAGATTTGGAATTCCCTGCGATCATCGAAAAACATAATCATAAAACTGAAAAATACCCATAGAAATAACCGAAAAAAAACATAAGATAGGCTTGGGGTGCCTCCCAAGTAGCGCTTTCTTTAATGTCTTTTAGCTAGACATAGTTCGGTGGTTCTTAGCTCTGGGTGGTGTTGAGGAGGTGAATCGTTTCCTTTCCAAGCGCATCGATCTCACCGCCATAGTAATGCTTGACACGTTGCCCGTTCACCTTGAAGGTCCCTTTTTCTGGATGTGTTATCTCAATGGTCCCGTAGGGAAACACTCGGGTCACCGTGAATGGACCAGACCACCTCGTTTCAGCTTACCGGGAAATAGTCGAAGGCGCGAGTTATATAGCAAGACGTGGTCGCCCTCTTGGAATTCCGGCTTCATGATTTTACGATCATGGTAAAGCTTCGTACGCTCCTTGTAGAGGCGGGTATTTTCATAAGCCATTTGCCTCCACTCGTCGAGTTCGTTGATCTGCAAGTTTCGCTTTTCACCTGCAAGATTTAAATCAAAATTTAGCTTTTTTAGAGCCCAATATGCTTTATGTTCTAGCTCGACGGGTAAATGACAAGATTTCCCGTAAACAAGTCTATAGGGCGTGGATCCGATAGGCGTCTTGTATGATGTCCGGTACGCCCATAAAGCATCGTTCAGCTTGTCTGGCCAATCTCGCCTATGGTGCTCTACGGTCTTGTCGAGTATACGCTTTAGCTCCCTGTTTACGACTTCTGCTTGGCCGCTCGCTTGAGGATGGTACGCTGTGGTAACACTATGTTTCACGTCGTATTTTTCGAGTGTCCTTGCAAATTGAGTGTTACAAAAATGCGTACCTTTATCGCTAATAATGCAACGAGGTGAACCAAATCGTGAAAATAAAGATTTCAAAAATATAACGACTACCCTAGCATCATTAGTAGGTAGTGCTTGTGCTTCTACCCATTTTGAAACATAATCAATCGCAACTAGGATATATCGATTCTTGAAAGAGATAGGAAACGGACCCATAAAATCAATCCCAGACGTCAAATATTTCACACACAAGAATAAAATTTTGAGGCATCTCATTTCGCTTAGAAATATTACCTATCCGCTGGCACCTATCACATTCCTCTACGTATTTTTGAGCATCTTTAAAAATCGTAGACCAATAAAAACCACATTCGAGTACCTTTTGTGCAGTTCGATTACCTCCGTAATGTCCTCCACATGGCCCCGAATGACTGGATCAAGATTTTAACCGTCTCGGGAAAGGACATGCATCGCCGAATTATCTTGTCCGCGCAAACCCTAAACAAATACGGATCATCCCAAAAGTAATACTTCAAGTCCGAGAAGAATTTCTTCCTCTGATAACTTGTGTAACCCTTTGGCATGATCCTAGCGACAAGATAATTTGCAAAATCAGCGTACCACGGGGTTTCATCGAATACCTCACGTATAGCATATAGATGCTCGTCGGGAAAGTGGTCCCGGATTATTTCCTCGTTGGTAACCTCGTGGGATGAATCTTCGAGTCTTGACAAGTGATCGGCTGCGCAATTCTCGCTACCTTTTTGGTCACGAAATTCAATGTCGAACTCTTGGAGTAACAGAATCCATCGTATCAGTCTTGGTTTTGCATCCGGCTTCGCGAAGAGGTGTTTGAGGGCCCAATGATCCGTGTAGATGATGACCTTTGAGAGGATAAGATACGATCGAAATTTATCAACAGCGAATACGACTGCGAGTAACTCATTCTCTGTGGTAGTGTAATTCGTCTGCGCCTCCTCATTTAGAGTCTTGCTCGCATATTGTATTGGCTGAAAATGCTTTTCCCGTCGCTGCCCCAGAACTGCACCTACTGCAAAATCACTTGCATCGCACATTAGTTCGAACGGTAGGCTCCAATCGGGGGCTACCATAACAGGGGCATTAATTAGCTTATCCTTAAGTATGGAAAATGCATTCAAGCATTCAGGTGTAAATTCGTAAGGTACGTTTTTCTCAAGCAAGCGCGTTAAAGGTCTAGCAATTTTAGAAAAATCCTTGATAAATCTACGATAAAAACCCGCATGTCCTAGGAAACTTCTAATTGTCCTTACCGACGAAGGTGGAGGTAATCGTTCTATGGTTTCCATTTTAGCTCTATCTACCTCGATACCTCTCGATGATATCTTATGACCTAAAACAATACCCTCTCTTACCATAAAATGACATTTCTCCCAATTTAGCACAAGATTTGTTTCTTCGCATCGCTGGAGCACTTTCTTTAAATTAAATAAGCATACCTCGAACAAGTCACCAAAAATCGAGAAATCATCCATAAATACCTCCATTCCGTTACCAATTAGTTTGTCGAAGATAGCCATCATGCAACGTTGGAAGGTAGCCGGAGCATTGCAAAGTCCAAAAGGCATCCGTCGGTAGGCGAATGTCCTAAACGGGCATGTGATCGTCTTCTCTTGATCCTCGGGTGCAATGGGAATCTGCAAATAACCTGAAAGTCCATCGAGAAAACAATAAAATTCACGACCAGATAAACGTTCAAGCATTTGATCAATAAAAGGAAGAGGAAAGTGGTCTTTTCGCGTTGCATCGTTTAATTTGCGGTAGTCAATGCAAACGCGCCATCCCGTGACAGTCCTTGTCGGAATGAGTTCATTTTTCTCGTTGGGCACAACTGTCATTCCTCCTTTTTTCGGCACTACCTGAACTGGGCTCACCCAACCACTGTCCGAGATCGGGTAAATCACTCCCGCATCGAGCAGTTTAATTACTTCAGCCTTCACCACCTCCTTCATGTTGGGGTTCAAACGCCTTTGGTGTTGTACCACCGGTTTGAAGTCGTCTTCCATTAGAATTTTATGCATGCAAAAGGTCGGGCTAATTCCTCGGATATCCGATATCTTCCATGCAAGTGCCCTCTTGTGCTCCCGTAGTGTGTCTAAGAGCATGAGTTTCTGCTCCTCCAGATTTGACGCGATGATTACCGGAAGCTTTGCATTCTCCTCGAGGAAAGCGTACTCCAAGTGATCGGGCAATTGCTTGAGCTCGAGCGTTGGTGGTTCCTCGACCGAAATCTTCTCACGACTTTCTTCGCTGCTCTTTTGCACCTCGATCGTTGGTTCCTCATTGACATTCTCATCTACATTTGCTTGGGCAACATCGAGGGGTAGGTCATAATTCGGCTCTTCCGTATGGAGTTCCTCGTTTTCCTCTATTTCTTGCTTCGAGATGAAGGAATCAGGCTTCGAAAGTCCCTGCAGTGATAAGAACTCATTCCACGCATCGATATAAAAACACTTATCGTCTAACTTCTCGGCATTATTCATGGACTCGGCCATATAAAATGTCACTTTCTCACTATCTATGGTTAATGTCAATGTTCCATTACGAACATCGACCATAGTCCCCCCGGTAGCGAGGAATGTCCTTCCTAAGATTAGAGGAATATTTTCATCTTTCTCCATGTCGAGAATTACAAAATCTGCAGGAATGATAAATTTATCGACTTTAACAAGAACATCCTCGATAATACCCCTAGGATATTTAACAGATCTATCCGCTAATTGTATACTCATCCTAGTAGGTTTGGGTTCCCCTAAGCCAAGTTTCTTGAACATCGAATAAGGCATTAAATTTATACTAGCACCTAAGTCATCCAATGCCTTATGTACAACAAGATCGCCTATTAAACAAGGTATAGTGAAACTCCCTGGGTCTTTCAACTTTTTCGGGATTTTGCTTTGTAAAATGGCGGAGCACTCCCCTCATAGTTCGACTATGGACACGTCTTCGAGCTTGCGTTTGTTCGTGATAAGGTCCTTCAAGAATTTTGCCCAACGAGGCATCTGCGCAAGAGCTTCGACAAGAGGTAAATTAATATGTAATTGTTTAAAAATTGCAAGAAATTTACCAAACTGATCGTCAACGATGTCCCTTTTAAGCCTCGCTGGGTATGGAATTTTCGGTTGATATGCCTTGACAGGTGCCTTAGGTACGGTCTCCTCTTCTTTGTCGGCCTCGATGTTTGCTTGCACAGGCTCAACATTCTTCTTCTTCAATTTCTGCACCTCCTTGAGTTCTCTCCCGTTACGAAGCGTTACCGCCTTTATGTGGTGGTCCTTTGGATTGGTCTCGGTGTAGCTTGGCAATGAACCGGGTGGACGTTGTTGGATCGATTCGGCAATCTGCACAACTTGTTTCTCCAAGGCCCGTAGGGAAGACTCAGTGTTTTGCAACCGTTCCTCTTGACTATCCAAGCGAGAGTCGAGCTTTCCCATTAGCTTCTCGAGCATTCCCTCCAGCTTATCATTGCGACCTTCAGGGACAACTTCAGAATTTCCACCGTGGTATCCATGCGACCTTTGATTTTGAAATCCCGGTGGAGCTTTTTGTTGATTCCCATAGGTCAGGTTCGGATGAACTCGATTTGGAACGAAGTTTCGCTGACCTTGGTAATTCCCCATGTAATCGACTTGCTCAGTCGTAATAGTAGCGGGACAGTGAGCTGCGTCGTGGCTTCCTCCGCATGTAGCGCATGGCGGAATATACTTCGGCTATGAATGAGAAGGCGCACCAGCTATGGAGGTCATCGGGGCAGGTTGTAATTGGACAGCGTTAACGGCCGGCTTCGTTGCTAGCTTAGGCATGAGAGCGTTCATCAAGGTCTGCATTTGAAGATTAGTCGCTGACATTTGTTGTTGTAGGGCATCGAACTTGGCATTCATCGCAGTGGTATTGTCGACATCGTACATCCCTGGAGGTTTACCTCGATTGCTTGAACTCCCTCGTCGAAAACTATTTGCACTATAGTCTTCGATAAGATTTCCAGCCCTCTGTAGCGCTGAGATTACATAGGCCTCCGTTGCATGCTCCGTCTAGTAATTGCACGGTATGGTCGTTCAACGATTCGTGGAACCGCTGAATTTGCTCGCTCTTCGTCATCCCATGTTGAGGGAATCGGTTCAAAAGTGCTTTGAATCTAGTCCATACGTCATATAGGTTTTCGCCTTCCTTCTGCTTAAATGCAGTGAGGTCCATCTTTAGTTTGAGTGCCTTGGAAGGTGGAAAGAAGTAATTGATGAAGGTGGCATGCATCTGGTCCCAAGTGGTGATAGATCGTTCGGGAAGTAGGTTGAACCACTCCTTGGCATTGCCCCGCAAAGAGAAAGGAAATAGGTAGAGTCGAATGGCTTCCGGGCTTACGCCTTGTACCCGTATTGCATCGGTTATGGATAGGAAGTCTCGGATGTGGCGATAAGCATCTTCCTCGGAGAGTCCATCGTATTGAGCTGTCGCCTGCAACATTTGGAGCAAATGATGTTTGAGCTCAAAATTATTCGGTACCTGAGGAAGTACTATTGCCGAGCTAATTGTTCCCACGGCGTTGTTTCTCCAGAGTTCTCTCATTGGAGGTTCTTGCACCGCCAATGGCATTTCATTGTTATTTTGAGTCGCCATTACGGTTTGCCTTGCGTTTTCTCGCACGTTGCGTCGGAAAGTCCTTTCGATCTCCGGGTCTCCTTCCACTAATGGTAGTGTAGGGTTCCTTCGGGTCATGCACCTACGTGCACGTACCTAGACCAAAAGAAATATGACTAAGCAAAGATTTTGATACTTAATAATAAATAGCTAGAATAATAAACTACGGTTTTTCTAATATCGATAGTTCCCCGGCAACGGCGCCAAAAACTTGATCGAGCGGATCGAGTAATAAAATAAACGAATACTAACGAATTATCCTACGCTCAACAGGCAAGTGTACCTATCGAAATAGCATATACGTAGCAAGTATTCGAGTATCGAACCCCTAGGGAACTATGTACTTTAGAAAACCATCGTCTAAATATCCTAGTAAATATTTTTGGGTTGTTGAAACGATAAATAACAATAACTGAAAATACAACTGAGTAAAATGGTACGAAGAGGAAAACCCTGATGGAAACAAACGTATATGAGACTTCGAATCCCCCTAGCTCAACCAAAACAAATATCAAGTATACTTAAATTACGTTATCATTAGACTGTGGAGGTTCCTACTACATGCATACGAGTTATATAGCTGACGAAACTGCGCCTTACCATATAATGCAAACAACTAATCAACGAATTAAATAGTCGGGCAAGCTTCCTTAACCACTTAACCGAAGATCGCATTAAAACACGGTGAATCCCGCTATTAGATTTGACTCTAATCCGGCGGGATAGTTCAACCTATCTCTAGTGATGGTTTTATTCCGCTCGTTTACGAGTGGTTTAATCGTCAGCCCCTCTCTCGAGCGTAGCTTATGATTTTTCCGGACTATGTTAACTTAAACACGTAGACATGGCCAAGCTAACTAGATAATTTCAATCATATAGACATAATCGAAATCATATGCTTCGTAAACGAGTCATAACAACAACAAAACATCAAATACACTTAAACATACGATCGATCTCGCTAGGGTTCATCTGATCTCAAATACAATAGATTTAGCTACTCATTATCAATACAACGAAGCACATAACTAACATCGAAAACATCATAAATACTTCCTGAATTCGACTTCGAAGTTAATCTCGTTCTTCATTTAGGACTTTTATCGAGCACTTGGTGAGCAACTAATGTTGTGTTCTTGGGGCTTAGAATGGTAACGTGTATGTGACTATGTATATGTATATATGAGCTTAGATTGGTCTTTCGTCCCTCCTTTTTACCTCTTTCTCATTACAATGGCCCTTTATATAGATGTTCATCACTATCTCCTTTTGCTCTTTTGTTCAACGTAGAAACCAAGGAGTTGCCATTGAAAGATTTCTTGAAAGATTTCTAGCATCCAAAGTCATATTGCAGCCCCCAAAATCTGATTTCATGTCTGATATTAAGTTGAATGGCTTGGCTTATGCAGAGAATTGGTCCCAAGCTCTTACGTGCGTGATCTTTCTTTGACAAATGTGGCATATTTCGATCTGCCTTGACTTTTAACATGGTCACATGGGACGTTCACGGCCTTCTTCTTCAAGTTCACGTCCATGACAACATAAATCCTGAAGAAAAACACGTCTCTGCCCATGTTCACGGCTTGGGGTGTTAAAGTTCACGGCCGTGACGAGTTCGGGCTCAAAAATAGGCTTTCTGCCCGCATTGACGGCCTCCTGCACCTCCATTCACGGCCATGAAGCACCCTTCACGGCCTGGTTGGTCAATGTTCACGGCCGTAACATAATCGGGCAAGAAAATGGCTCTCTGGTGAGCTTCACGGCTTCGTACAAGTCATTCACGGCCGTGACTGTTTTCCTGCAAAACAGCAGCACGTTCAAAAATTCATATCTCCCAATCTAGAATTCGGATTGAAAATCCGTTTGGTCAGAATCAAGATTAACGAGTCCTCTATCTATGGTTAAAATTTTAGGTCCATCGGACATTGTTTACTCCGTGATCATGGAGAAATATGAAACTGTCGCAAAACTGCCGTAAAACGTTTGAGTTTGTTGTAAAACCATATTATAACACAAAAAATAATCAAAACGGCTTCACTTATCATGCAAACGACTTAAATATAACAAATATAAACGTAAGAAAATACGTTTATCACAGGCCTATAAATAATACCGATCAAATGCCCCCCTTTTATCGTACCCAACAATCAAATAGAGTACTTTGTTATTACACCAATCGGATTATATAATAAGAAGCCATGAAGATAAGTAATTCCAACTTAACAATTATCTTCTTAATTGTAGCAGCTTTCTTGGCTCCACGTTTGTCCGGTAGGTTTAATTTCCCCATCGTTTATATATGTTCATATTATTATCTTGGGTCTAAGAAATTTTTATTTTATTTGTAGAAGGTGAGAAACTTCCTAATTGTTTCCAAAGCGTAGACTGCGTGCCATTGTGTGGCGAAAGATGTCCATTCTGTGCGTGTTTGCAAGGCGTTTGCTATAGAGGTTGTTATCCGCCGCCTGAAAAATTAGAGAGGCTCGACCACAATAATAAAAACAATAATATCAATTTTAATCATCATTGAGAGCTACATAGTTCATTATATTTGATGAACTTTCATGGTGACTTGTGACTATTATATTTTATTGGATTAACTTTTGTTTATAATCGTTAGTTCTTGGCGTTATGGAGGTATTATGCTTGTGTTAAACTCGCATAGATTGTATTGCATTTTGTACATAACAATTTCGACAAAAACCAAGTATTAAATAAAAAATAAATAACAATAATGATCACAACAATAATGCTCGCGTTATGAAGGTATTATTCTTTATTGTAATGAACTTACGTTTCCGCGCGATTCATCATAGTTAATTTACGAGCTTCTCATAGATATATAGTATGCATACATTACGTAGGGTATGTGTTGCTTTGTAATAGTTAGTTTTTCTTTTGTTTTACTTACATTTGTCAAGATGTTGAATGTAATAAGCACGGCCAACTCTAGCGTCCTGCTCAATTTTATAGAACATGAAAAAAGAAAAAGAGAGGAAATAGCTTTTCCATTAGTTTATCTTTACATTTGAATAATAATACACGAAGTTCAAGTGTCCCATGCTTAATAACTACGGCTAATTTACTTTGAGGCCCCATTCATTAATTCAATTAGAGATAAGGACCCATGTAAGTTTCTTATAAATAGGACTCAATTTAAGTTTCATTTAGAGAAAATGACACATGTGTTACCATAAATCCATGAAGTGTTACCACTAGGGCTGTTAAAATTCGACCCGACTCTCCAACCCAACATGAAACCACAGCCGAAAATAGCAGGTTCGGGTTAGCATTTTTGACCTGTTTACGCAAATGACTATACCGAACCCAACCCAATTATTAAGTGGGATAGGTTAGGGTTCAGATTTTTAACCCGAAATCAACCCATTTAACCCGAATAATATATATTATCAAAATATTATTAATAGAAATAAGATACAAGGAACCCTAATTCTCTATCTACTCTCACGCTCACACATGATGTTTTTAGAAAAAAATTGCATTAATTCTCCTCTTTTTGTTTACTTTCGATTTATAATTCTTTCAATTTTGTTTTTTTTTTTATTTTTTAATTTTAAACGGGATGGCGGGTTGGCAAGTTGGGTTAGGGTTAAAGCAAGTTGGGTTTGGGTTTGATTTTTCAACCTGTTTAAGTAAACAGGTAAGGTCAGGGTTGAATTTTTCAACCCGTTTATTAAACGAGTTGAACCCGAAGGTGACCCAACCCGACCTGTTTACGACTCCTAGTTACCACAGACCCATGAAGTGTTACCACAGACCCATGAAGTGTTACCACAAACCCGTTAAGTGTTACCACAGACCCATGAAGTGTTATCACAGACCCGTGAAGTGTTACCACAGACCCATGATGTGGTATTGGGAAACCATAAAGTGTTTCTGGAAAAATTGGGTCCTTAAAACTATGAACTTTTTGACAGGGGTCTTGTGACGCCCGGGGCCGACGAGGGCGGGGAGTGATCGCTGGTGCCAGAGAGGTGCACGGATAAGGAGCGGCTCCTGGCAGGCTTCTAGGCGAAGGGTACATGAACGAACCGATCCGACACCCGAATGAGAGGGGATCCTGAACTGACAATGTATGGGCGTGTCAGACTAAAAATCGTATAAGAAAAATGATAGTACTACTCACCAAGGTCGACCTACCTTTTTGGGGGTCCATCTATAGAAACTCCGAAGTTAAGCGTGCTTAACTTGGGGCAATCTAGGGATGGGTGACCCCCTGAAAAGTTTGCCCAGGGTGCATGTGAGCGAGAACGAAGCACGCTGAAAGGTTAAATGGTGGTACAGTGGGGCCAGACTATCAGTTGGAGTGTGGTGGGCCCGATCCCACGTGTCATGGCAGGGACTGATGCTACAGTTACACCCCGTATGGGACGGGACGTTACAGGTGGTATCGGAGCACAACCTCTCACAGTACGATGCCGGTTCGGGGACGAACCAGGCGGAAGCTGGTGGGCATGTGACGCTCGCGGTCGACGAGGGCGGGGAGTGACCGTCGGTGCCAGAGAGGTGCACGGACAAGGAGCAGCTCATGGCGGGCTTCTAGGCGAACGGGTACATGAACGAACCGATCCGACACACGAATGTGAGGGATCCTGAGACTGACAATGTATGGGCGTGCCAGGCTAAGAATCGTATAAGAGAATTGATAGTACTACTCATATCACCAAGGTCGACCTACCTTTTCGGGAGTCCATCTATAGAAACTCCGAAGTTAAGCGTGCTTGACTTGGGGCAATCTAGGGATGGGTGACCCCGTGGGAAGTTTTGCCCAGGGTGCGTGTGAGCGAGGACGAAGCACACTGAAAGGTTAAATGGTGGTACAGTGAGGCCAGACTATCAGTCGAAGTGTGGTGGGCCCAACCCCACGTGTCCTGGTAGGGACTGATGCTACAGTGACACCCCGTATGGGACGGGATGTTACAGGTCTAAACTCTAATTGAAACTTAAGTGGGTGCCTTAAACGAAAATTGCCCCAGCTGATTTACTTTCAGGCCCCAATTCATATTTTCAATTAGAGATAAGGCCCCATGTAAGTTTCATTTATAGATAAGGACCCAGTTTAAGTTTCATTTAGAGAAAAGGACCCATGTGTTACCACAGATCCATGAAGTGTTATCAAAGACCGATGAAGTGTTACCACAGACCCGTGAAGTGTTACCACAGATCCGTGAAGTGTTACTACAGACCCATGAAGTGGTACTGGGGAACCATGAAGTGTTTCTGAAAAATTGGGTCCTTAAAACTATGAATTTTCTGACAGGGGTCTGAATTCTTGAAACTTAAGTGGGGGCCTGAAACGAAAATTGCCCTAATAACTATGCCTATCATCCCTTGGTTGTTGATTTTTCTTTTTGTCCTTTTGTCGTTTATTATTCCTTCGATATACTCCCTCCTTCCCGCTAATTTTATCACACTTTTCCATTTCGGGCGTCCCAATAATTTTATCACCTTTCCTTATTTAGCAAAAAACTATCACAAACAATCAATATAACAATATTAAATATTCTTAAAAGACGTGTTAAAATATACACTTTTTTACCTTTTCATTGTACTATACTATTATAATAATGCCACCTTAATTTGCGTGCCCAACAATGTATGTGTAAAGTTAGTGGGACGGAGGGAGTATTTTTTTTTCCAAGCCATGATTCAATGTGTTGCAACACGATCATAAGGATACAACTATTTAATATTCCTTGAGACAACAAGGTCTTTCTTACTTGTCCTTTGTACATTGGTTAAATCAACAAGTTAGGAACATTATCATTACATAATGTCTCAAGTCCACAACAAAAGTCAACCATCAATTATTATCTCCGCATCAATCAAATTTTTGTTGAGATCCCGCCAAACCAACGCCCACCAACAAAGGAAAAAAACAATAATATTTTATTATAATATTATTTTACACATATAAGAGATTAACGAGCGGTCCATATTGATAGGCGACGAGGCGGATTCCTGGCCACCCGTTTCGAGCGGCCCAGAAGAGCTGAAGACATTTATAAATAGGCTGGAGATTCTTCAGTCATTATCATCACAAGCTCATTCGAATTTTACTATATAGAGTGAAGTAGTTCGAGTGAATTGTGAGGTTATCAGTCCAGGTAGAAACTAATAGTTTTCCACATCCACAGAGATGTGTGAGATAAACATGAGTGTTAAAAGTCAGATAGTAAAAATTCGAGTGTCGTAATTTTTACTATAGTGAAAGTTTTGCCGACTCGGCCGTGATTTTGGCCTCTTCGTTAACAGAGGGTTTTCCACGAGAAAGTTCTGATGTTCTTTCTTACCTTACGGTAATTTTATTTTTACCGTGGTAGTTACTGTGCCGGTCCCACGAAATTTATCCCGTGGGTCCCACTTCTCCCGATCGTCGTACTGAGCCAAAACCGAGACCTGTTCGGCAGCGGGGCCCACCTCACTTCCCAACAACTGGTATCAGAACCTTGTAGTATTATGAGTATGTTACGTGGTTGCAACTTTGACTCATCTTCCACATCAGAAAAGATACTAGTAGGTTCCTGATAGATTTTGACAATCATGGAGAGCGATAGAGGAATGATTAAGCTGACTATAACGAATTACGCCATATGGAAATCAAGGATGGAGGATTATCTTTATTGCAAAGACCTTCATGCCGATTGAAAATGAAGGCAAGATGCCCGAAGGCGGGAATGCTGACCTATGGAAGCAATTGCAAAGAAAGACGCTAGGTGTGATTCGCCAATGGGTGGATATTAGCCTCTACAACCACGTCGGAAATGAGAAAAAATCCCCACAAACTCTGGACGAAATTGGAGGGTATGTATGAGTTGACAAATGCGCTAAGCAAGGTATTCATGATGCGAAAACTCATGAATGTGAAGCTACACGAGGGACGAATAGTTGCTGAACATCTGAATGACTTTGAAGGGCTGGTAACTCAATTCACAAGTGCCAATTTAGTCCTTAATGATGAGCTACAAGCATGTCTACTACTGATATTTCTACCTGATAGCTGGGATGTGGTATCACTCACTAACTCGGCACCAAGTGGAAAAGTCATGATAGATATGGTGAAAAGCAGACTCTGTAATGAAGAGTTGCGACGGAAGGATGTTGCCAGTACCAGTAACGAAAATCAGGCCTTTTTCACGGAGAATAGGGGTCGGAGCAAGAGTAGAGGACCAAAAGGATACGACAAGTCAAAAAATAGATCAAAGTCCAGGGAGATGGAGAAGTCCTACCATTGTGGAAGAACTGACACTAACAAAGAAATTGTAGGCTTCTCAACTGAAAAACTGAAAACAAAAACAAGACGATGACAAGAACACGTCTGCAATCGCCTCCAACGATATTGGAGAGGTTACTCTGGTTAAGCTTGTCAACGGGGCGGGTTTGGGGGGGATCTAATCCCCATCCCCGTCCCCACGAGTCCCCGTCCCCGTCCACGCGGGGATCCCCGCCCCATTTTACAAAAAAAAACAATTTATATTATTTTAATATTATTTATATTATTTAAACTATATTTTAATCATCTTTATATTATTTTAATATTTCCAAAGTATATTTTAATCTTGTTTATCTAATAATAATATTAAATGCATATAATATATATATATATTTATTATCGGGGAAGGGGCGGGGATATCCACGGCGAAAAATGTTCCCCCATCCCCGCCCACGGGGGTAGAATAGCGGGGATTTCCCGTCCTATTCGGGGCGGATCCCCGTGAGGACGGAGAATCCCCGCCCCATTGACAATCCTAACTCTGGTGAATGAAGTAGAATGCTGTCATGTTGCGGATGCAAGCAATGAATGGGTAGTTGACTCTGGGGCCTCCTAACATTGTGTTCCAATACGTGAATACGTCTCCACGTATAAGGCGGGAAACTTTGGTACTATCAAGATGGGTAACCAAAGTGTTTGTAAAATAGTGGGATCGGTGATATCTGTATACAGGCGAATGTAGGTGCACATTACGGTTGAAAAATGTGCGACACATATCAGTCCAGCGTCTCAACTTGGTTTCTATGAAGGTACTGGACAATGAAGGATACTATAATGAGATGGGGAATACCAAGTGGAAACTAACCATCGTTGGTGGTAGCGAGCGGGGAGCTATGCTGCTCCCTGTATAAGATGCACGCAACGATATGTGTTAACCAACTGAACACAGTTGAAGATGATGCTTCTCCAAATTTCTAGCACAGACGGCTGGCTCACGTAGGAGAGAAGGGGTTGAATTTCTTGGCTAGAAAGTTCCTCATACCAGTAGTCAAGGAGAAAGCGTTGAACCCCTGCAATAATTGTTGATTTGGGAAGCAACATAGAGTTTCAATTGCGACGAACTCAACCAGACAAAGGAAGAAGTTTGAGTTGGTACATTCTGATGTATACGGACCTATGAAGTCGAATCTTTGGGAGGCGGTAAATATTTTCTGAACTTCATTGATGATCCATCTTGCAAGACCTGGGTATATCTGTTGCGGACGAAGGACCAGGTATTCTATTATTTAAGAAGTTCCATTCGATGGTGGAAAGAGAAACGGGAATGTCGCTGAAGTGTCTACGCACAGATAATGGTGTTGAATACATCTCTCGGGAGTTCAAAGATTATTCCACGAAGCAGGGCATTAGGCATGAGAAGACAGTTCCTGGCACTCTGACACGCTCGAATACTAGCAAATGTACTAAGTCGTGCAAGTAGTATAAAATGGACAAGTCCAAGTACGATTCACGAGGACAGGTTGATTAATTTAAGATATTATTCCAAATTTTAATTTAGACTAAGACGAGTTTTTATATTTTGTGGATTTAATAAAAGAAATAAAAATGCAAATAACAAATAACATAAATGAAAGAAGATAGCAAATGGATAATTTGACGACGGATGTGATCAAGGCACGTGCTCGGCACAAAACATTCCTACGTATCCATGCGATCGATTTTATCTAACAATAAATCTAGTTAAGGTAGAAGTTCCTTACATACGCACTACCCGTTACTCACGTATCTAGCAACCCTATGCGGAAGTGAACCAATCAACTATATTTCGATATGACTGTAGTTACTCCACACGCATTCGGATTTATGAATTTCCCTGAGTTTAGACGCTTTAGGCGCCTAAGGTCTCGGAAACCACACGGACGAAACCAAATTCCATCTCTGGTCGGTTTTACGTCGTGGTACTCGTTATCTATTGTTCTAACCGGTCTAATCACTTACTATGTCTCATAAACCAATCAAAGATCATGCATATGTTAACCAGACAACGCAAGCAGTAAACACAGATAACGAACACATAACTTAAATCATATAATTAAATAAAACAAGTAACACCAACACGCAGTAATAGTTCGACCTAACACGCCCTTGACCATACGACTTACGCTAACATATTACTTGGAGAACGCAGCAAAGGTTTACACATAATGAAAACAGTAAACGAAAGATAGAATAATTACGGCCCTCACAGTACTTTCCTCGAACGGGTGGTGGGCGACTAAGAAACGCGTTGGACCCTCGGCTCGTGTCTCGACTCCCTAGCTTCGTTACCAGCCTTCTCGTAGGTGTATGCTCGAGCAGATGATGGGAGATTCCTGTTTGGTGGACTTTTCTTCCTCTTGGCTGCAAAACTCGTCTATGGTGGCCTCGTATTTTCTGCTCCTTTCTAAGCTGTGGTTTCGATGATATGAGTTGGTGAGGTGGGTGCTTGAGATGTGTGCAGTGTACAAGAGATGTAGGAATCCATGAGGTATGAGTGTGAGAGCTGCCTGCTTCGAATTATATTCCAACGTGGGCTAGGAGGGAGTTGCCTGCTTGATCGTATATGTGGCCTTAGCTTACCCTCAAAACTGCCCTGCCAATTGAACGTATAGGTGGCCTTCAGCATCCCCAAACTCTCCCTGTTTTTTTTTTTACGTGAAGTCCGATGGCTAAAAGCAAAGTCGATGAATTTTTTCCCATCATCACGATCGCACAACCTTCTTATCTTGATGTATTTTTTTCATCCTTGAAC
Source organism: Craterostigma plantagineum (assembly GCA_027422505.1). Taxonomy (NCBI): domain Eukaryota; kingdom Viridiplantae; phylum Streptophyta; class Magnoliopsida; order Lamiales; family Linderniaceae; genus Craterostigma; species Craterostigma plantagineum. Next base: position 110,265 of record JAPQWV010000717.1, read on the forward strand.
ACAAAGAAAATCTACGGGCAGCCAAAAGGAAAGATTTTGTTTCTTTAATAATTCCTTGAGCCTTGTGCGTGATTTAACAATCTCGTTACTTGCTCTCTTTTGTCCTATGCAATGATTGATGATACCAATACTCAAGCTTCCCGTTTGACTGATAAGTCAATTATAGTGGCTTCAAATAATTCCATTGGTCTACAAACTCAGTGATAGTATCAGATATTCCCGTATTATTCTATCTTTTGCTCCCATATATGCCACATAAGAAATGAGAAGTAATCGTAAGATATAGGAAGATAATTCGATAAAATAATAACTAATAACACGCTTTTATGGGGAATACAAATTACTTAAAGCCCTAAGTTATCAACAACCCCCAAGCTAGCTTTGATAGCCATCGATCATAAAATCAATAAAACTAAATCAAGTTAGGATTTTACGATGTCACTAAATGAATGCTCCGTTTATTTTCAGAAGCAAGGAAAGCAAGTCGAGATTCACAACCGACAAGTGATCTAGCCATACACGAGACAAGAAATAATATTTCGTATTCTTATAGCGCAAAAATATTTCCAGAATCCTACTACGTATCATGTAACAACTCTCCATGGATCGCTCAAGTCGCTCGAAGTGTTTAATAAGATCTGTATAGAAGCGCTCAGCTCACGACATAGAATGATATTACTCTAAGCTTGCAAATATTACATCATAATCATTTAGTGAGTCTCATGCACGAATCAAAAGGTCTTTATAATGGTTGTAATGGGGCTCGGGGTGATAAAGGTGTGTCATATGGGATAAGTGGGCAAACATAGTTAAGCATGTTAGTCACTAAGTCGCTTTACTCGTCTACCAACAAAGTACGACGTCAAATAACGGAAACTTATACTACTACGAAAACACACTAAAAACTACTTCTAGAACTCAAGAAAATAATTATGAAAATCTACTGTACCCCCTTTTTATATATAAATAATATTTTTCTGATATTTTTTTCTATTTTTTTTTTCTTTTCTTTTTTTTTTCGATATATTTTTTCTCGTTTCTTTTCTATTCGATTTTTCAAATAAATAAAATAAAATACCGCAACCAGATATAACATGTCGTAATAGTCTTTCCTCTAAACTAATAGACTCAATACTCTGAAGCAACTAGTAAGCTAACATGCTGACAATGGTTTGAGGATGAAGAATATAATAATGGGATAACGTGGATGAATATCGTGGCTCTAAATCAACAAATAAGCCTAATAAGGCTCAAAGGGGCTCACTAATTGATAGATATGTCGGGTATGCAGATATTTAGGCCAATGACTCATCCTAAGTGCCTTTATCATTTTCATACACAAAAATCCACAGTGATATTGACATGCATAACAAAGCAAGTTCGAGAATAATCAGACTACGTGTGACACTCATGAAAAACGCATCGAGCAAGTGGTGAGTTGCTCTAAAAAAAATCTTTATTAGCTAAAAAACTCACTATATTTTCTGGGTTTGTGTCTCATGATACGTACTATTCTTCTGAAGCAATCAATCAGATAATCATGCTAATATCAAAACACGTAAAATGCAAGACTTAACACTCAATTGGCTGAATCTTATCTCGACACAATCAAAATTTTAAAAATTTTCAACATCGACAGGACATTTCACAAGTGACTTTCAAATTATAACATTGATTGGCTAAAGCAACTAATAAATCGAAGAGATCGATATCATATAAAATCTAGCATGTGTCACCCCACCCCCAAACTAATCTGTGCATTGTCCTCAATGTGTAAAAAATTAAAGCAAATAGAGAGTATAAGTGACACGGCCCTGAATAATGTGTTGATCAATGCGGACGGGTCGTGAGAAGATTTTGGTTCCTTCGTAGATCGAGCTACCTCTGCGACAAACCACCCCTAAACTGATTATGAGCCTGCGAGGAAACATAACTAGACGGCACCGTGATACGAATATTTGTGAAATAAATTCAAAAGCAAGACACACTTAGATAAGATGCGATAAATATAAGACTCCAATATGATATAAGAACAGTAATAAATAGTACTTGGATTGCCTCCCAAGAAGCGCTCCATTTATAGTCGATAGCTCGACTCCTGTTCGACTAGACGGTCCACGCTTATGTATGTACAGTAGAAGTACTGACATCTTGACTTAAGCTATTTGGAGAGGAGTCTGATCTCGGAATGGTATAGCTTTGTGTGGTTGCAATCCTTAAACTCTCTCAACAGGTCGACGTTTGGGTCCCAAATAATGTTAAAATTAAGAATCATCAACGTCTTAGTGAATTCTTTTGTGAATATACCCTCCAAATGGCCCGATGAATTCATAGCCGCTCGTAGAAACGGATCGAAACTCTTAGGTTCCATCTTTCTCTTCTCCACAAAGTTGTATGCTTTGAATTCCTCGCTCTTTGTCGTTTCCTCAATATTTTGTTGGTGAATTACGCAGTCGACAACTTTAAAACTCTCGCACCACTCGATTTCGACAACAGCCACATTGGTTGGAAGCATATGCTCGACAATTTTCTGATCAGTAAATGATTCGGGTTCTTCTTTCAACGTCGCATGACTAAGAATATCCTCAAGGACTTCCGGAAGGCTCGGCTTTGTTGGAACGGAGTCTACAGTAGCCTCTGCGGGTTGATCGGCTTTTTCTGACTTGATCTCATCTTCATTTTCATTTAGGTCCAACATTGGTTCGTGATGTTTCACAATCCAGCTGAATGACTTCTGCGTCCTCTTTTGGATTTGTCTCTGTGTCGATCGTGGGTGCGAAAACTGCATTCTTAAGCTCTTCCACTTGGAGCGTCAAACTCTTCATCGTTGCTTCTAAACTCTTAGAACTCATGTTTACAAAGCTGTTCGAATTTCGGTGTCGCTCTTCAGCTTGTCGGCCCTGGTCGGCCAGTCTCTTGAGATCTTTCTCCCAGGCGGCTTTCTCTTTCTGAGGCGATGAGTTATCGATCGAGAAATAATCTGAGCAATTGTCATCGTCTGGGTAGTGCGGGTCGTTATAACTTGTTTGTTGATAATTTTGGTTGAATTGTGGTACATGGTCTGCGGAATATGATGCTCTGGTAGAATCTTCGTACCGATAATCCCAATATTCTGTGTTGTTAGGTGCTTCAAATTGATTATTCTCCCCTCGTCCCAAATACCATCCGAGAGGTTTATACTTGCATTGACTAGTGAGATGCGAACATCCACATCAGTCGCATTCTAGTTCATCAGATGTCTCATATGATTCGGGATAATATTGTAATATCCTTCCATCTGTGAAACACAAACGAGAAAGATGTCATCACAGTAAATAATAATAATAATAATAATAATAATAATTATAATAATTATAATAAATGGCGATGATGACGATAATGATGATAATAATATAAAAATAAAAAAGTCTACATTAAAATAATCAAAATAAATCTTAAAACTAATATTACCGCTATCACCGGCAACGGCGAAAATAACTTGACACACTCGAATACTAGCAAGTGTACTAGGTCGTGCAAGTAGTATAAAATGAACAAGTCCAAGTATCGATCCATGAGCGATTAATTTAAGATATTTTTCCAAATTTTAATTTAGACTAAGACGAGTTTTTATATTTTGTGGATTTAATAAAAGAAATAAAAATGTAAATAACAAATAAGATAAATAAAAGAATATAGCAAATGGATAATTTGACGACGGATGTGATCAAGGCACGTGCTCGGCACAAAACATTCCTACATATACATGCGATCGATTTTACTAAACAATAAATCTAGTTGAGGTAGAAATTCCTTACGTACGCGCTACCCGTTACGTATCTAGCAACCCTATGCGAAAGTGAACCAATCAACTATATCTCTATAGGACTGTAGTTACTCCGCACGCATTCGGCTTTAAAAATTTCCCGAGTTTAAACGCTTTCGGCGCATAAGGTCTCGGAAACCACACGGACGAAACCGAATTCCATCTCTGGTCGGTTTTACGTCGACTCGTTGTTTATTATTCTAACCAGTCTAATCACTTACTTTGTCTCATAAACCAATCAAAGATCATGCATATGTTGATCAGACATACGCAAGCAGTAAACACAGACAACGAACACGTAATTTAAATCATATAATTAAATAAAACACAAATAACACCAGCACGCGGTAATAGTTCGGCCTAACACGCCCTTAACCACACGACTTACGCTAGCATATTACTTGGCGAACGCAACAAAGGTTTAAACATAATGAAAATAGTAAAACGAAAGATAGAATAATTACGCTCCTCACAGTACTTTCGCCGAACGGGTGGTGGGCGACTAAGAAACGCCTTGGACCCGGCTTGTGTCTCTAGTCCCTAGCTTCGTTACCGGGCTTCTCGTAGGTGTATGCTCGAGCAGATGATGAGAGCTTCCTGTTTGGTGGACTTTTCTTCCTCTTGCCTGCAAAACTCAACTATGGTGGCCTCGTATTTTCTGCTCCGTTCTTGCTGTGGTTTCGATGATATGAGTTGGTGAGGTGGGTGCTTGAGATGTGTGGAGTGTACGAGAGATGTATGAATGTATGAGTGTGAGAGCTGCCTGCTTCGAATTATATTCCAACGTGGGCTATGAGGGAGCTGCCTGCTTGATCGTATATGTGGCCTTAGCTTACCCTCAAAACTGCCCTGCCAATTGATTGTATAGGTGGCCTTCAGCGTCCCCCAACTCTCCCTTTTTTTTTACGTGAAGTCTGTTTTTTATAGATGACTAAAGGCAACGTCGTTGAATTTTTTCCCATCTTCACGACCGCGCAGCCTTCTTATCGTGATTGTATTTTTCTATCCTTGAACACAAAGAAAATCTACGGGCAACCAAAAGGAAAGATTCTGTTTCTTTAATAATTCCTTGAGCCTTGTGCGTGATTTAGCAATCTCGTTAATTGCTCTCTTTTGTCCTATGCAATGATTGATGATACCAATACTCAAGCTTCCCATTTGATTGATAAGTCAATTATAGTGGCTTCAAATAATTCCATTGGTATACAAACTCAGTGATAGTCTCAGATATTCCCATATTTTTCTATCTTTTAATTCCATTGGTCTACAAACTCAGTGATAGTCTCAGATATTCCCGTATTTTTCTATCTTTTGCTCCCATATATGCCACATAAGAAATGAGAAGTAATCGTAAGATATATAGGAAGATAATTCGATAAATAATAACTAATAACACGCTTTTATGGGGAATAAGAATTACTTAAAATCCTAGCTTATCACACTCCTCAACAGAATTGTGTTGCTGGGAGAATGAATCGAACCATCATGGAGAGAGTCCAAGCGATGCTTAAGATGGCTAATCTATCTAAGTCATTTTGGGGGAAGCTGTCAACACTGCAGTCAATCTTATCAACCGACTAGTTTCATCGGCGTTGGATTTCGATATACCAGAGAAGGTGTGGACCGATAGAGACATGTCATATTCACATTTGAGAGTGTTTGGCTGCAAGGCATTCATGCTTGTGCTGAAGGAACAAAGATCGAAGCTCGATGATAAATCGGATCCTATTTTTGTTGGGTATGGAGATGAGGAGTTTGGCTACAAACTTTGGAATCCAAAGAAGAAGAATATTGTTCGAAGTCGCGACGTAGTATTCCATGAGCATGAGTTCATCGGCTATTCAGATGTGGATGTGACGAAATCCACAGGAGGCGGTGTAGATGATTATACGACAGCCATCATTCCATAAGACGGTACGACAGAGGAAGGAATGCAACAATCAGAACTGAACCAGAAGAGCCAGCCGTTTGATGATAATGAACCAGTCATAGATGAACACACCGAAGGTAATGAGCAGGGGGAGTCAGATGTGCAAGAACCAGTTCAACCTCAGTTCAGAAGTAGACGTGTTCATTCGGGTACGGTTATGCTCACGGTTATAAACCGTCGTAACCGTAACCTAACCGCCCGAGACGGTTACGGTTCAATATTTTCTTTTATTAATAGCTTTTTTCGTGTAAAAATTTGAAATAATTGTGACTTTTAGGAATATTTAAAAAATTATTGAAACTTAGAATATGAAAAAAATACAACTTCACTATTTGAAATAAAAAACTAACACCTTCAACAATAAAAGAAAATATGATCATCGTTTAATAATTCATCACTTCTATAATATTCGAGTAACACTCGTCGTAAGATCTCCTTCTAATGCTTAATTTTATCGCTCGATCCTTACCGTCCTATAATGGACAATGTTGTTACCAATGAATAAAACAAAAAAACTAAGAATAAACCGAAGGTTAGTAAATTAATTGGTAAACCTTAATAAGAAAAATAAACTTAAAAAAATAATCCGGATTGAACTGCCGGTTTACGGTTATAGAAACGGATTACCGTAACCCTGTTGTAAATGACAGTTCGGTTACCGTTTGAACTGTAACCGTTGACCACGGTTAACCGAACCGTTGATCGCCAGTTCGGTTACAGTTTGGTTACGGTTTTTCAAAACTGTTTGAAACCTCTATTTAGAAGGTCAACTAGTGAACACTAACCATCTATGCACGACTACAAAATATGGCATAGGCGACGGTTCTTTTTGGGTCTGGATGACGGTTTCTCGGCGACGCCCATTCACAAGAGAATAGGCGACAGTTGTTAACCGTCGCCCATGTTGAGTATGGGCGACAGTTGTTAACAACCGTCACACATCTTAAAAAAATAACAAAATTTGTGCCCCGAGCACGTCGTCTATTTTGCAGCCACCAAACAGAACCCACGAGCTTTCCGTCGGCCTCTCCAACAGCCGCCACCACCTACCTCTCAGTCTTGCCACCTATCCAGTGTTCTAAAATGCGTATTGCGTAATGCGTCGCGTTTTAGTCCCGATGTTGCGTAGCGCAGATAGCGTAGCGTATTGCGTGAGTATTTCAAGCAAGTATTTGTAATGCCAAAAAAAAGAAAATATGTCATAAAATAAGAAGCTAAACATGTTTACATGCAAGAAAGATGTCCAAAAAAAATGTGATAAAATAAATCTTTTTATATATAAATGGGAATGAATAAGCAAACGCGAAAGTAAAAAGGAAAAAATAATTGATTATGCTCACGTTCAATAATTTCCTTTCTCCTACGACATATTGAGCATCGCAATTAAAAAGTTGTGGGCCTGATTTAATTACTGATATTTGTTTTCTGACCAACTACATACAAACCTGGTTTGAATGAAAAACAGTTGCAGACATAAAAAACTAATAAAATAATAAAAAAGAAAACTAACGCTATCTATGACACGCTTTGACGCGTTTCCAAAAATTTTACGCAAAATCACGATTCGTACCGCGCGACATCACACATTCTAAAACACTGGTCACATCTCACCAGATCGGGCCGCCACCGCCTCGCTCACAGCTAGTTACTCCGCCGCAGCCCCGCTCTCTGATCTGGCTGCCACCCTCAAAGCCAGATCTGACCGCCGCATCCCTCACAGCCAGATCCGGCCACAGCCGCGTCACTCACAGCTAGGTCCAGCCGCCGCTTCCCCCACCGCCAAATTCGGCCGTCCCCGCCAGCCTTAAAGCCAGATCCGGCTGTCCACGCAGCAGATCGGCATCCCTTCGCTGCTCCGAGCTGCCACATCGACTGGGGACCTTGCGCTTCGTCCTTACATCATCCTCATCAAAATCATCAAAGATGGGGGGGGGGGGGGGGGTTAGAGAGAGAGAGGAGGGAAAGAGAGGGATGGTGAAAAATGTGCGGCGGCTTAACTTCGTATATATGGGACTTAGGGTTACTAATATAATAAGCGACGGTTTAGTCAATAACAGTCGCTTATATCAATAAAAATAAAAAACAAAAGAAAAAGTACTAATAAGTGACGGTTGTCAACCATCGCCTATAGTCCAAGTATAGGCGAACAACCGTCGCCTACATTCTTACTTAGACTATAGGCGACTGTTCTTGGTAACAACCATCGCCTATAGTCTTAATTACTTTGAAAATATTACAAAGTAGCACCGCGCGTAACCGTCGCCTATAGTGCCGTCGCCTATATCTCATTCTGCACTAGTGACGAGGTATTCGAGTTCTGATTATATTTTCATTACTAGCGAGGGGGAGCCAGAGAGCTTCCAGGAAGTATAATCTTGCAGGGATAAAGATTGTTGGATAAAGGTCATGCAAGAGGAGATGGATTCTTGGAATTCGCCTAACTTTTTGTCCCTTGACTGGTTTGACAAGGGCAGCTGGATGGTATTTAGTATCAATGCAGAGGCTCAGTATTTTTGTTTTGGGTGTTTCAAGTGACCCTTTCTTTTGCGTTGGTTCATTTTGGTTTAGCTGATGTGTTTTGGAGAGAATTACAGAAACAGTGTTATTTTGATATCGGAATTACAAAACTAGTTGAGTTTTTAAACTTATTACAAAACTAATTAACTTTTTTATTTCAAACTGTTTTTATTTTAATTTTAACCACGAAAATACTTGAAATTACAAATTTTAACTATTGTTATATTCAATTAGCACAACATTTGTTAATAATTAAATTACCCCAATTAGTTTAACTCAAATATATTAAAAATATATTTTAGAGAAAGAATCAAAAGAAATATTGACTTAACATAGACTCCCACGTTTGAAGATGACTAATAGAAAGAAATCACAGTAAGAAGATATACCACTTTTCTTTTCAAGGCACTAATACTACGGTAGTTGTTCAATTTCCTTCATCAAAGATTGTAAATTAGTTTTGGTTTCATAGCTCATCACGTTTGTTATGCGGGTCCCTTTGATTGATCGATTCATGATGTGGTTGTGTGATTCAATTTAATTATGAGACATTCACCAGTGTTGCAGTTCATTGGAAACATATTTGACTTGCAAAATTATGATTTAATGGAAGGCTCGATGAATATAGTGGAATACTGAAAAGCTAATGTTAATTCTGTTATTTGTCTTTGACTCGCATTAGCTATGATATTAATGAAAGGCTCGTTGAACTTCATTATGTGATGTTGATTGATTATTGTATATTTTACAATATTGTTCTAAAATTTCAGATTTCGATTTGCAGGAAATATGCCGAATTCAGTTACTGCGACGCTATATTGGGCGGTAAATTGACCACAATTGGTAATCACACAGTTTATGATCAAGCTCCAAAAGATAGTAGAGTATTTCCACGCGATATTTCATTTTATACACTGTTGACTCAATTACGAGAAATTAGCGGAGTGCATGACAGTTTGTTGAAGGTGTACGTGCAGTGTATGGCAATAGATGATACAAATCGTGTTGGTTCTTTTTTCCATGCCATAGATAGTGATGGCTTGCTTACTTATGTCTTTGATACGCAACGGAATGCAACGGGGATAAACATGTACATTGAAGAGGTTTCCCTGACAGAGATTCCAGGTATATTTTGGTTTTCATTATTTTTCAGCCTCTTTTTGACTTTATTTTTACTACGTTTTTCACTATAGGCGGTGGTCTTCATAAAATATCCATTGACGATCAATCGTTTGAAAATGAGCCACAACTTGAGACACCTATAGATGCTTCTACAGACAATCATCCATCGTGGAACCCAAGAAATTTATTTACATCTTATGTGCCTCCCATATTAACATATTCCGTTGGCACTCTAAACAAAGTCGACAATGGTAAGAATGAGTATTTATTTGATACAACTACATGCTTTGACTCAAAAGAGGATCTTCAGTTGGCAGTTCAAAGATATTGTATAGAAGTAGCTAGAAGGTCGTATATTGTGAAAACTAGTACTCGAAAAGTTGGGAGGTGTGATGTCCACAAGAAAAAGGTATACGGCCTTGCAATTGGAGAATCAGAGGTATATTGAAGAAAAAATCACAAATGTGGAAGGTCTTTATGTACGAAAGGGAGCACAAATGCTATATTAGTAGTAATTTATCTTTGGAGCATAAGAACTTAAGCGAGATTGATAGCCTCTGAAATACTTAGGGATATTAAGGGAGATCCTGCCATAACTATTGCTGAGGTTCGTAGACTGATTAAAAATAAGTTCAGTTTTGATATTAAGAGCACCAAAGCTCGACGAGCAGTAAGTGTAGCGGTTCAGGAAATATATGGCACGTGGGAAACGTCTGTTCCAAAACTACCGTGTTTTTCTTCAAGCAGTACAACATAAAAATCCAGGTATTATTTCATTTATTATTGTTATTATAATTATCATCTTTATATTTTCTTATTACGTGCTTTTATTATTCTCCGACGATATTCTTAAATTTTATGCAGGAACTATTGTCAAATATGACACTATACCTCTCGAGAATGGTGATTCTTTGATGAATTATGTGTTTTGGGCTTTCAGTCCGTGTATTGATGTGTACAAGCATTGTCGGCCCGTTATTACAGTTGATGCGACCCACTTGCAATCAAACTATGAATGCAAACTATTAATTGCTACTGCTCTTGATGTGGGTGGTCATATTTTACCATTAGCTTTTGCTTTAGTAGACGAGGAATCAAAATAAGCATGGCATTGGTTTCTTGATCTCCTTAGTACGCATATTATTCAAGGCGAAAGACATGTTTGATATCTGATCGAGTTGGTAGGAGCTCTACCGTAACTCCATGCATTCTCTGAACCAGAGGGCTGCTATAGATTTTGTATGCGGCATGTAATGTCAAATTTTATGGAAAAATACAAAAGTTCTCTTTTGAAGAGCATGGCGTGGTCAGTTGCATATGCAGAAGCCGTAGAAAAGTTTAACAACATCATGGAGAACATTGGAAACATTAACGCTGGAGCATATCAATGGTTGAAAGAGATAGATCCAGAACGATGGACCTTTGCTTATGATGGTGGCGCAAGGTATATCTTTACTTTTTCATATATATATTGATATATTTACTAACATTGTTATTATAGGTATGGGTCTGCAACATCAAATTGGTCAGAGATCATGAATAGTGTACTAAGGGGCGCTTGTCGGCTACCTCCCACAGCTATTGCACAAGCCATTTTTTTGCATTGTCTAGACTACTTTCAAGAACATCGGAGAGAGATAGATCGCTTGAAAAAAGAACGACATTTATGGCCTGAAAAAGTCCATCAATATAGTCGTTGGGATAAAAGGCTACAAAACATTCAGTTCGCCCATACAACACGGTTACTAGGACGGAGGCTGTTATTACCCCAGGTAAACCAGGTCGTCGTCCTAAAGTTCACCATGTCAATCTCAAAGATCGTTCTTGTACATGTCGCAAGTGGTTGGTTACAAGATTCCATGCTCACATGCAATCCAGGTATCTGTATTATTATTATCATCATTATTATCATGGTTGTTGTTGTTATTATTATTATTATTATTATTATTATTATTATTTTTATTGTTATCATCATCATGGTTGTTGTTATTATTATTATTATTTGTTGCTCTATGTTCTTTCAGGTTTGCAAGTATTTTAAAGTTGATCCATGTGAATATGTTCCAGACGATTTTGGAATTGAAATATTGGAGGCAACATATTCGGATCAGTTTGAGTGTCCATTAGAAGAGTCGTGTTGGAAACCTCCTTTTCATCTGGTACACAATCCTTATTTACGTCCAGAGAGAAAAGTCGGACGAAAGCGAACACGGCGATATCCATGTGAAATGGAATGTCACAATAAACACTCAAGGAAAAACAATGATGATTTGTCATGACAACTTATCCAGAATTGTTTTTATCAGATGTTGCTTTTTTGAATGTTTTATGAAATTTTATAAATTTTAATAGTACGTTTTTATAAATGTTGATAGAATGAGTTCAATGTAGAGTTATTTATTTTTCTTTTAATTTATTTTTTTAATGATTATATCGGTTTAATTAATCATATTTTTGCTTAATATAGTTGTAGAAGAAGAATTCTATCGTGTTTCTATGAACCAAGGCATTTCTTTAACTAACATATTTTTAATATATTTGAGTTAAAATAATTTGGGGTAAAAATTTAATTATTAACAAATGTTGTGCTATTTGAATATAACAATAGTTAAAATTTATAATTTCAAGTATTTTCGTGGTTAAAATGAAAATAAAAATAGTTTGAAATAAAAAAGTTGATTAGTTTGTAATAGGTTTAAAAACACAACTAGTTTTGTAATTCCAATCTCAAAATAACGCCGTTTCTATAATTCTCTCATGTGTTTTGGCTGTGAAGTTGTGTTTCTTTACCCCTTATGAGTTTCACATATCTTTGAAATATGTAAGCAGAAGGTGTCTAGGCTATTAAGGCTCGTAAATTCATTGGACATTAATGAAAAATGTATCGTTCTTGAAAAAAATGATTAGGTTATCTTATATAAGAATAGAAATATATGAGTGCTGTCATTGCGACACGTGGCAAATATAATTAATTATAATAAATAAAATCTAAACAATAAAAACTACCCATTATCCCATGTTATACACTACCCACTCTAAATATATAATTTAATATTTTTACCACTAAATAATAATTATATATATCTAATACCGTGCATTTGCATGGGTAAAAAAACTAGTATACAGAGTGTATATGTGTACATATGAATTTAGATAGAGAATAACTATGGAGACGTACATTTAATCAAAGAGGCTGACCTGGGTTCTTCACGTGGCTTAAAGAGAAATTATTATATAGTTAAGAACTATTTAATAAGCAACAAGATGTTCCAATGTTGAATTATATTGAATTAGATACTCTCATTCCAAGTCAAAACTAATTGAGCGTTCACAATATAAGATTGGCGGTTCTTTTCAATTGTGGTGATGCTTCAATTTCGGATTAAAATAGGGAAATAAATAAAAAAAAAATGTACTCCATAACTATTTTCTTTATCTGCCATGGACATTTACTGCCATTTACCAATGTAAAATGTGAATAACAATATTCTAACGCTATTACCTATGAAAATAATAATACATTCAACACTGTAGATATGCTCTGATGACACGGCTCCATTTTGTAAATAAAAATATTCATTTAATATTTTCTATGTAGTCGGCATGCATTGAGTGAAATGCAAAACATATGTCGATTTACCTATCCAAATTCAAACCTGTAGAGTATAAGAACGTAACTTCAATCTGAAGGAAAATGACTTGTATTATTAAACAACTAAGCTCTGCTATATAGATATAACAGAGGAGATAAAAAACCACATGCTAAAACTAACTACACGTAAACAACACAGTTGCAAACTAGTAGAGCTGTAGCGTATTTTCTTTTATTTGAATACCAAATAATTCGAAAAATAGTACAAATGAGATTTGATGAAAGACTATGGAAAATTCTTGAGTATTGAATTTCCTTGATTTGAGCCTTCTTTGAAGTTCCTTCGTGGGCTTTTGGGCTTGATCACGGAAGTCTTCAGTTTTCGTCTTTAGGTCGCGAGCTTGGTCTTGGGCTTCAATTCTTGAGTTTAGGCTTTGAGTCTTGAGCTTGATCTTGGGCTTCGATTCCTGAACTTGGGCTTTGAGTCTTGAGTTTGGGCTTCGATTCTTGAACTTGGGCTTTGAGTCTTGAGCATGACTTGGGCTTCGATTCTTGAACTTGGGCTTTGAACCTTGAGCTTGGGCTTCGATTCTTGAACTTGGGCTTTTGATTCTTGAACTTGGACTTTGAACCTTGAGCTTGGGCTTCGATTCTTGAACTTGACTTGGGCTTCGATTCTTGAACTTGGGCTTTGAACCTTGAGTTTGGGCTTCGATTCTTGAACTTGGGCTTTTGATTCTTGAACTTGGGCTTTGAACCATGAGCTTGGGCTTCGATTCTTGAACTTGGGCTTTTGAGCTGAACTTGGGCTTTGAGTCTTGACGCGCGTTCTTGATCTTCGAATCTTCGAGTCTTCAAATCTTCAAGGCTTGATCTTCTTCTTCGAATCTTCAATCTTCGAGTCTTCAAGTCTTCAAGGCTTGATATTCGTCTTCGAATCTTCGATCTTCGAGTCTTAAAATCTTCAAGGCTTGATCTTCGTCTTCGAATCTTCGATCTTCGAGTCTTTAAATCTTCAAGGCTTGATCTTCGTTATGAGAATTCGAGTCTTTAAACATGGGAGCGCGAGGACGATATGAGAATTCGTTATCCGGAGTTATTCCAGTCGGCGTAATTTCGGGGACGAAATTCTTTTAAGGGGGGAGGATGTAATACCGGTAAAATTTAATACGGGATTTTGCTATAAGTTAACTATGTACTTTGTTAAATAGGAAGTTTGATGTCGAAAATTGAGGGGAATGTTTTCAAATAAATTTTGGGATTTAAACAAATAAATAATAATAATAATAATAATAAATTAAAATTTTCATGGTATAAGATAGAAATCAACAAAGTTGTCGTGGATGGCCTAGAAATTATTTTCGAGACCTATACAATTATGGACAAAGTTCTCAGACTTAAGGTGATCAAAAGGGGATTTAACATGTTAGACAATTAGACATCTAAAGTCTTCGTTAAAATATGATAAGGACCACCTTTATTTATACCCCCTTACACCCTCTTTTACACCCTTTTTTACACCCTCTTAATGAAAAACACATGAAATTTGTAAAACTTATTTTACCTAACCACATGAATCAACAATTTCTATACTTAATTAATTTATTTTTTTCAAATAATTCAAAATTAATTATATGTGTTATTCAACTAATTTAATTAATATTTTTATTAATCAGTGAACTCTTTAATTAACTTTAAAAATATTTATATTTTAAATTATTAATATATTTTATTTAATAAAATATTTATATGACACAAACATATAAATAATAAACAATTAGTTAAAGACTAATATTATATTTTGTATCATTCCAATACAACACGATCAGGAATACAATTAGAGCGCAATTGCTTTTCATAATTATTAATCGATTAACATAAGGAGTACCCCATGCAGCTGCACATTTATCTCTGACATAAAATCCATTGACACGCTCAAATACTAGCAAGTGTATTAGGTCGTGCAAGTAGTAAAACGGACGAAGTCCGAGTATCGATCCACGAAGACAGCTCGATTAATTCTAAGAAAATATTCTTAATTCTAATTTAGACTAAAGGAATTTTTATAGTTTTGATGATTTGATAAAAGAGATAAAAGACGCAAATAATAAAATAAATGCAAATAAAACAGATAGGATAGAGCAGTTGACGACGACGCGATTAAGACACATGTCGGCACGAATTATTCCTACGTCTTCATGCAATCTAATCTATCCAATCAATATGAATCATAGTTAAGGTAGAATTTCCTAACATACGAGCTACTCGTTTGTCCCGCAATAGCAACCCTACGTAAATAGAGAACCAATCAACTATGTGTCTATATGACTGTAGTTCATATACGTGCATTCGATCTTTATGAAATTCCCCGAGTTTTACGTGCTTTCGGCGCCTAAATTATCGAAAACCACACATACGAAATCGAATTCCATCTTTGGTCGGTTTTACGTAGTGGTATTCAATGTTTCGTTCTAATCGGTCTAATCATTTAGTCAATCTCATAAACCAATCAATAATCATACGCATGGAGGCCAATCACACGTACGCATATGAAGCACAAACAAAGAATACGTAACTCAAATCATATGATTAAATAAAGTAATAATTGCATTAATACGTAGTCATAATCCGGCCTCACACGGCCTCAATCACAAAAGAAATTACGCTAGCATATTATACTAACACGACAACGAATCGAAAGAAAACATTGTCGAAAACGAAATAGTAAAAGGTAAGAAATTCGCCCTTTTCGGTGCTCGAATTGTCTCGCTCTTAGCCGTCGTTCGTCTCTTCGCAGCCGTAAATATTTTATTTGCAGCCGCATATCTCGCCTCCTCCTTCTCGTCCAAGAGAGCTCTCCTTTATATAGAAATAGACATATATGCCGACTTCAGCAACTAAGTCTAATATTTTATAATATTAGAATCTTCAATATTTTGACTTCTTATCCTTGAAGCTCGGCTCCAATAATATCGTCTAGATCAGTCAACAAGAAAAGCTCCTCCCTTCCTAGTATTTTTTCGTTGCCTTTTATAAGTCTAGCTTCAAGAACCGATCTCCATCAATAATAGGCTATTTTCCCGTTATGATTTGCATGAGAATTATTTCCAAATTTGAATATGATGTCTTTTCTCCCTTTGACCATGCTTAGTTCACGTGGAATATGAGTATAGTCTTCAAAGCCACTGTAGCTGCTTGAATCCAACCAAGAGCAATAATCTTCAATATATTAAAATAAATCATAGGTATTAGAGGTATATGATAGAACGCATATTTTGTGGTTATATTGAATTAATGCCAAATATAACATATACCCGTAACCTTGGAATATTCAATGGAATTTCAATAATTAATGACTGATAAAATGTTCTAACGGGTATAAATTAACGTAATTTCCTAACTTATCACCCATTGTGGCATGATAGTCGGCATCAGGTATCCTTCAGATAATGAAAATTTCACGTAGTGATTATTTGACCAATCCAATAGCAACATGATACCATGGTGGCGGAGCAGACCGGAGCGGTAAGTATGTCATACTGCCTCTATTGCTTATAACATGTAATATTCAATTGGAGCTTCCAACCAACTGTATGATGATGATCATCATAATCATCATGTCGATTTCTCAATTCCAAAGAAGAAAGTGAATCTACGAACTTAGTCAACTATATTGTCATTGGGGAGTTTGAATTATTGAACTCACTTTCCAAGTATAAATTATATATATTAAATTCTAATTTGGGGAAAATTGTGAAAATAGTTAATAAAGTAATAAACCTTGAAAATAGAAGTATTTAATGACTTACTTTCATTATTAGGGGGGTGTATATATAAAAAAAAAAAGGGTGCCAATAGAATCACCCACTATATAATAAGAAGCCACGAAGATAAGTAATTCCAACTTAACGATTATCTTCTTAATTGTAGCAGCTTTCTTGGCTCCACGTTTGTCCGGTAGGTTTAATTTCCTCATCGTTTATATATGTTCATATTATTATCTTGGGTCTAGGAAATTTTTTTTTTTTTTTTTGCAGAAGGTGAGAAAGATGTCCATTCTGTGCGTGTTTGCAAGGCGTTTGCTATAGAGGTTGTTATCCGCCGCCTGGAAATTAGAGGCTCGACCACAATAATATCAATTTTAATCATCATTGAGAGCTACATAGTTCATTATATTTGATGAACTTTTATGGTGACTTGTGACTATTATATTTTATTGGATTAACTTTTGCTTATAATCGTTAGTTCTTGGCGTTATGAAGGTATTATGCTTGTGTTAAACTCGCATAGATTGTATTGCATTTTGTACATTACAATTTCGACAGAAACTAAGTAAATAAATAAAAATAAATGATAACAACAATAATGATCACAACAACAGGTTGGGAAAATGTGTGAATGAAATAATCTACGAGGTGCAAAATTAATCCGAAGAGGTACATTTGAAAAGGTTGCTAATTAACCAAAGTGTATTTTATTATTGTTGCTAATTTTTGAATGATAAATTATTGTTGTTATTTTTGAATGCTAATTTTATTTTTGAATGAAATAATAAAAACTTCTCTACATTTCACTCATAGCACTTGTGTTCTTGTTAGTCCCAAAGCAAGAGTATTCGTTCGTCGAAGATCGGCGTATTTGAGATACCGCTATATTCTAAACGTAAGTCGTTGTATCTCGGAGGCGTTTACCGTAAACCGTGAGTATTAGCGGGGTAATTTCATCTTCAAGAGAATGTGTATCACGTGCCTCGACTTGTGACTCATTTCACACCGTTCGCTGAATTTTATTTGTTGCTTCTTCGAAGATAAAGGCTCCAATGGAATATAACACAATAATAGTAAGGATAAAAATGGCACAAACACTAAACCATGTTCTTTATTGCACTGTGAGTTCATGTTTCCGTGCGATTCATTATAGTTAATTTTCGAGCTTCTCACAGATAATGCATACATTTACATAGGATATGTGGCTTGCTTGTAGTAGTTTCTATTTTTCTTTTCTTTTACTTAAATTTGTCAAGATGTTGAATGTAATAAGCATACATTTACATAGGATATGTGGCTTGCTTGTAGTAGTTTTTTTCTTTTCTTTTACTTATTTTTTTAACGGGTAATTTCGTATTCAATAGAGCGTGTATCACGTGCCTCGACTTGTGACTCATTTCACAGCGTTCGTTGAATTTTATTTGCTGCTTCTTCTAAGATAAAGGCTCCAACGGAATATAATATTTGAAGACGAAATTACTATTAGTACTGTTGGAGACAAGCTGCTCATCGTTTCAAGTGAAGACGAGACCGTATGCGAAGCAAGCAAGTCAATTAATCTAAAAAGGATATTATACGATGGCAACCGATGATAATCAAAATGCGATGCTGTCTACCGCTCGCATCGTTCCCATGATGACAACCGCTCCTATGCATGGCGAACGACCGCCAAAATTCAGCGGCGCTGACTTCAAAAGGTGGCAACAAAAAATGTTGTTTTATCTTACAACTCTATCTCTTTCTCGATTTCTTTCGGAGGACCCGATGACCGTTCCCGAAGATGAGACAGACGCTCAAAAGCGTGCGGGCTCGGATGCATGGCATCATAGTGATTTCTTGTGTAGAAATTACATTTTAAACGGACTAGGCGATTCTCTTTACAATGTCTGTAGTCCGATCGAAACGGCAAAGGAATTATGGAATTCTTTGGAGGTAAAGTACAAGTCGGAAGATGCCGGGATTAAGAAATTTCTCACCGGCAAATTCCTATGGTCGACACCAAATCGGTGGTGAGTCAAGTGCAAGAAATTCATATTATTCTTCACGACTTGTCGGCGGAAAAATTAATTGTGAACGGAGCTTTTCTATTGGCCGCAATAATGGAAAAATTGCCGCCTATGTGGAATGACTTCAAGGACTATCTTATGCATAAACGTAAGGAAATGCGACTTGAAGATTTGAGCGACTCCTAATTGAGGAAGACAGCCGAAAATCCGAAGCGAAGGCGAAGCGAAGTGGGTTCGAGGCTAAGGCAAATTTGGCCGAGCCAAGCTTCAACAGAAAGCGCAAGCAACCCACGAGTGGTAAGTCCACGGGTGGTAAACAACCCCAAGCAAGCTTCAAGAAGTTTAATGGAAGCTACTATAACTGGTAAATCTGGGCATCTTGCAAAAGACTGCCGTCTCCCAAAGAAAGTTAGAGAAAGCGCTCATGTGGTCGAGAACAAATCAGTTCACAATGATTAATCAGAACAAGACCTCACCGCCGTGATCCAAAGTTAATTTGGTTGATAATCCACAGAGTGATGGATCGATATGGGAGCAACTAGGCACATTTGCGCCGATAAAAAGTGTTTTCGTCCTAACCCCGACTGACGGAAGGAAGCTATTCATGGGAAACTCTTCGACATCTGACGTCATGGGGGCAGGAAAGGTGGTGCTGAAAATGACATCGGGCAAAGAACTAACGCTACCTGTTGCATGTCCTAGACATCCGAAAGAATTTGGTGTTCGGCGCTCTTTAAGCGAAGCCGGCTTTAAACTAGTCTTTGAATCTGATAAGGGCCAAAAAAAATGCTCACGCAATATATCAATAGTTTTCAAGATACCAAAATGACCCATTAAACCTCCACTAGAGCTTCACGAATTAAAAGTTCTCTTAACGAACAAGAAGGAATGCACATTTTATTTTCTTTAAACAAAAAACCTTCAAAGCTCCTTTCTCACATGCTTTAAAAATTTGGAAAATCATGATCAGATTCATACAAGTCTTTAATAAATTCGAAGCCCATTATTTTCGCACTTAAAGTAGTAATCAAAGAGTACCTTCATGAGAGTATGTCGCAACAACATTTACCTTTTTTGTATTGAACGACATAAGGAAATGCCTCAATAAAAGAAATCCACTTGGCATGCGTCTTGTGGAGATTCTTCTTGCCCCTTTAGATACTTTATTGATTCATGATCGGTATGAATCACGAACTCCTTTGCCAAGAGATAGTGCTGCCACGTCTCCAGTGCCCTCACAACAGCATACAACTCTTTATCGTACGTCGGGTAAATCAAAGTGGCGCGTTAAGCTTCTCACTAAAATAGGCGATCGGTCTCCCCTCCTTGAAGTAACACTGCACCAATACCTACACCTGAAGCATCACATTCAATCTCAAAAGTTTTAGAAAAATCAGGTAAGGTTAAGATAGGAGCATTACTTAAGTCGTGCTTGAGTTCCTCGAAGGCTTTTTGCTGATTGTCACACATTCAAATTTAACATTCTTCTTTACCAACTCGTTAAGCGGTTTGTAGAAAAAATTTTAACAAATCGACGGTAGAAACTTGCAAGCCCATGGAAAGATCTCACCTTGGATACATTGGTAGGCGTCGGCCACTCATGAATAGCTTTTACCTTGTCTCATCAACACGCAAACCATTAGCACTTACAACATAGCCAAGAAAAATAATTCTTTCATGCAAAACATGCACTTTTAGCATATAATTTTTCTTTTCTAAGGGTGGTAAGCACGAGTTTAATATGCTCAATATGATCTACCATGCTTTTAGTATAGACCATAATATCATCACAATAAACAAAAACAAATTACCAATAAAATGTCGTAACACATGGTTCATAAGTCGCATGAAAGTGCTAGGAGCGTTCATTTGACCAAAAGGCATAACTAACCACTCATAGAGGTCAAATTTTGTTTTAAAGGCCGTTTTCCACTCGTCGCCTTCTTTCATTCTAATTTAATGATAACCTGATTTCAAGTCAATTTTCGAAAACATGCGGGCACCATATAGCTCATCAAGCATATCATCTAGCCTAGGAATCGATGAGGACACTTAATTGTAATCTTATTAACAACTCGAGAATCTATGCACATACGCCACGAACCATCTTTGTTTGGGACGAGAATTACCGGACAGGAGCATGGACTAAGGACTCGCGGATTAATCCCTTCGAAAGCAACTCGTCAACTTGTTTTTGTAACTCCTTTGTCTCCTCCGGATTTGCATGATAGGCGGGTCGGTTCGATATGGCTGATCCGGGTAGGAATTCAATCTGGTGCTCGATCCCTCTAATCGGCGTAGCTCGCATGGCATCGGGTAAAACATCTACAAAATCTTTCAAACATCCACAATTTCCAAAGGTATGGAATTCCAAAGATCGTTAGAGATAGGTCGCTAAGTAAGACAAGGTAAATTGGCTTGCGAGAAGCCATGGCACGATCAACATCTCTCACGCTAGCGAAAAAAGCGTCTTTCTTCTCACTTGCTTTCGGCTCTTTTCTCATATTTTTTCTTTTTCTTTTCCCTAATCTTTTTCTTTTTTTCTCACTCGCTTTTCTTTCTCTATACTTTCGTGTTTTCTTTTCTCGCTCATCTTGACCTGCTCTTTGTAAACTTGTTGCGGTGTCAATGGAACAAGCGTGTACGTCTTATTCTTGTGGACGATCTTGTATTTATTCGTCTTCCCCTTGTGTTCAGCGTCACGATCAAACTCCCAAGACAACCAAGCAATATATGACCAGCACTCATCGGCACAACATCGCACAAAACTTCATCTTCATATTTACCGATCAAGAATTTCACTAGAGCTTGTCGATTGACCCTTATCTCGCCACTATCGTTCAGCCATCGTAACCGATATGGAGACTAATGCTGATCAAGGGTAACCCAAGCTTCTCTACAGGTATGAACTAACACAATTAGTGCAACTTCCGCCATCAATTATCATCATGCATACTTTTCTTGGACATTGCATTGGGTATGGAAGATGTTATGTCTCTTGAGTCGTCTTATTTTACTTATACGTTCAAAGCCTCATGGTAACAAGACGTTCGTCGCAACTTGATTGGTGTTGTTTGCCTTCATCTCATGTTCTTTCCGCATCGCTATCACCCTCATACAGTACGTACCATAATCGAGCATGACCATGGTTTTCGTGTTCGGACATTGTGATTGGCCCTTTTCTAAACACTTAAAACATGTCACACGAGAAGAAATACCCTTACTCCGATTCACCTTTTGAGCAGTTTTTATGATCGCTCTTCTTTGGTTCTGATTTCTTCTCGACTTCACTATCTCGCTTCGGGTGACTAGGGTTTTCCATGGCGTCGGCTTAGATGCCCGGGCTGTCTTTCCTCTTTAGTTGACGCTCTACCTTCTCGTCCAAGTGGAGCATCTCCTCCATGTCAAGATAGTGCTGCAACTCAACGATGTCGGCAATCTCTCGCCTTAACCCTCGTAAGAATCGAAAAGCCATGGTAGCTTCCAGATCTTCCTCGACATTAGATCTTGCCATTGCCATATCTAACTCTGGGTAGTATTCTTTGACACTCCTCGATCCTTGGACCATGCTTTGTAGGGGGACCGTCAACAAATAAGCCTTTCCGAAGATGTTTGATGTCAAAAAAGTAAGAGACATTTTCTGACATTTTTCTGTGACGACGGGACAGATTTATGCCATTTTTCATTCACAACTGCACATATTTCTGACATACGAGGTAATAAATCAGGAAAAGACGGCTCCTCTGCCTGTCGTGCCTTTCAAAAAATGTTTGATATCTTATGTATTTTGGGTACTACAACCGTGTCTGAGAAGGCACGCTAAAAAAACAGATACCCCTACAAAGTTAAGAAATGTACGACGTCCCTTAAATATGTGATACATCATACTAGGACTAGTATTTTTCCAGGTCGTACGAATAGTTTTGCATCTGGAAAAAAACACTAATATAGAGTATTTGTTACCTTTTATATCAAATTAGGTGCATTAGGCCTACACGTACGAATTAAACCTTCAAACTCCAAGAGTTATTAGAGTATAAGGAGGATAGAAGCAAGAACATCTTACAACATATTTGGAAAATCTGGTGTGTCCTAAATGTGTGAAAATTTTCTTCTTTATTAGTCATTTTATTATTGTTAGGTCAGGTCAAAATCACGCAGCCCTGTGCGATTTGCTTAGGAAATCTATTTATTTTCGATGGTATAACAAATGCTACGGTATACTTGCAGATTAGGGTACTTTATATGCCACTACAAAAACAGCGCGAGAGACTACGAATATCGACTACAAACTCGTACGCTAAATTCAAAAATACCGACTACAATTAAAAACTATCGACTACATATCGTAGTCGCAATACGACCATGCGGATGGTCGAAAATCAGTTTAAAGGTAGTCGCTAGTTTCATTCTGCGACCATGTTACCGACTACAATCCGTAGTCGAAAACAGCGACTAGAATATTGGTCAACATCAACCTAGTCTTCATAGCAATCGGATTTTGGTAGGTGATGGCTAAAACTGAGCTTATGTGCACGTGATTGTTGCGAAGCCCTTCGATCTCAGGTCCTTTGTTGTGCAGAGCGGTCATGTGGACCTTCTTCATGTTGCTCTCCAGAGCCATCTGAAGGTCATGTGTGGCGAAATACATGACTTGGCGCATCATGAACCAGTAGAGTCCCTTGAGTCCTTCTTTCTTGATGAAGCCTTGAGGACCCTTGTACTTATCCACATACAGCTGGTAGAGGTTGTACACCTCCTCGGCAGGGAGGTACGGTAGGTCGCTCTCGCTTAACTCTTCCCGAGTTTTGTCTACTCGCTCGATGGCGTAGTACGGTGTTGGAAGACCTACTTTAGCACAGAAGATGCTGAGTAGCTGACAAATGGAATATAGACTCTTATAGTGGCTCTTTGCTTGTGCTTTAGTCATCCCAGTCTCATGTCCGATCCAAGGTGGGTTAGCATCTAGAGATACGTCATTGTTTTGCTGATCCCAGTGAGAGATCCCTCTGAGCTCGAACTCATTCGGCTTATTGATTTTGTCCGGTGACCTCCAAATATGTTCTCGAAGTTCTTCAAGGAAGGGAATTTCGATTATGATGTTTTCCCATGGCGCGTCGATCCGAACGGTCCGTGGCATTTGTCTTGTGGGTCAGCTCTGGAAGACTTGGGAGCACTTGTTCGTGATCTTCACCTTCCTGAAGTTCTTCATCTTCTATCAGCACAAGGTCCATCGAAGCTTGCTGTAAGAACTGTCGAACATCTTTAATCCGTTGTCTCTGATGCTCGTCGGGCATGGAATGGGTCATCCACTGTCCTTCGAAGATGTACTTGTCGAGGTACTCATGAGGTTGACACCATGTGTTGACGGTCCCGATTGGTCTGTAGCAGCTGCGGGGAGTAGCTTGAGTCTGTGTCAGGGCCACGAGCATGGCGGCACTTGCTTCTTCTTTCGAAAGCAAGGGGTTGTGAGGGTCGTTGGTGTGGGCGGAGGCGTCCTTAGGGTAAAGGATGGTGGCTCGATTTGGGTTGTATGAGTGGTGCAGTGCGTGGTGGTGGTCGTTTGGGTAGTGGGTTGTGAGGTTTCAGCGCTCCTTTGCTTGTTTGTGCCGCACCCGAGCCTTGTCTCTGACTTCTCGTTCCTATCCGAGGGCTCTTCTCCCCCTCATGACGACCTTGATCGTCAGGGTCATCATGTCGGCGTTTGGAGCGGGAGCCTTGGCCTCGACATGTTTCGGTCGGGTTAGGATGGTCGACAAGACGGCGGAAGAGATCCTCTTCTTCAGGCGTTCAAGTAGTCAACTCTAGTAGGTGGGCGACTAATATTGAGTGAAGGTCGCTGATTGGTACTGTTGCGGGGTTGATTAGGTTGTGTGTGAGGATGGGTGTGGCGATTGGGAAGGGTTGTGTGGGTTGAGGGGTGTGAGGGTAGATTGTGATAAAGATGGCTCCGAGACGGGTGCTTTCCCACGATCTTGGCGGGACGTCTCGATTGCATTTCACATGCTCTCCATGAATTTGTCTTCGAAAGATCTCATGCTTCGGAGAGAGTGGTCTGTAGACGATCTTTGGTCACAAACTGGACGGACGCCTCCGTCATTGAAGGACCAGGTCAACAGATGTCGCCTGGTGACAACCCTTGACCAGACACCGGCTCCACAGGTTGGCTCGTAGTCACTTGAGGTTGTGACTGTTCGAGAGTTTCACCCAATCCTTGAGTCAAATCATGGACATTCTCCTCTATGGATGTTGTGGCAGGTTCAGATTGAACATGCGTATCAGACACGGTTGCGACTGGGCCGGTAATGATTGAAAGCTGAACCTCGGCCTCAGCACTTGGAGTGCTGACTTGTGGCGTGTCTGATGTAGTGGTGATAGATGTGAAGAGGGACTCTAACTGGATGTTTAATCGCCTAGAGTCCTTCTTATCAATTGGATTCCTCGCCGGACTCGTGTCGGACGAGGTAGCCATGTGAGGAGATGGCCTGTGTGCGATATCCTCACTGGCTGGTTCTGTCACATGAGGCCCTTGAGATGTGATCGTGGGATTCTTGGCCTCTGGGGCAGGCGTAGTAGCCTGTGATGGTGAGCTGTGCCCCTTTTCCGCTTCGGGCTGTGTTGCCTGTTGTAGGATCTCCTCAAGCGATCATTGGAACACGCCGAACAACGATGGGCACTTCTGCACCTAGAGGTTGTTGTGGAGCCTCTAGTTCCAACTCTTCTGCCACAGCGTCAATCAACGTGGCATCTTCATCAGGCATGTGCATTTCCTGAGTTGGAGGCTCCTGTTCTAGCCCTGGGCCACCTGGTCTATCAGCTCGGCCTCACATGGAAGTCTGTTGGGGGCTCTCTAATCATCTGTTCGGTAATATGATTGTCTCGGCAAAATCTCTGGTATTCAGCTCCCGAGGGGTCGGCGAGCCGCAACAACTCGAACGGAATGGCCATGGATGGCTGGTCCAAATCCGTTAGCTTTGGGTTGTGGAAGAACTTGAGCCGAGGTGGTTGTAATTCCCTTCGGAAGGTAGATGAGGGATGTTCTGCTCGTACATCTAAATTGTCTGATAATGAAGGAGAACCACCGAGCATACGTCACATTCTTTGAACGTTTATTTTCCTTCTATCTGATCTGCTCTGCTAGATCGTTGCAGATCAGTTGAGCAAAATCGTAATTCCGCGAGAAGGTGATTCCGTGAAAGATATGGAGAATGTTGTCGTTGCCTTATCGAAGCCGGCGTGCTTTGGCGATAGACACTTGTTGATGATGTCAAAAAGTGTCTTCCAAGAATGTGGAATCTCGTTGCTCTGAACTTGAGCAAGCTTGGTAAGCGGCGGACGGTATCCCATGTGAAGAAAGTCGCGCACTAGCTCCGCATCAGTAGGAAGGGGGTCGTAATTGTGACTGAAGGGGAGGTCGAGGACAAGCCCGAAGTCATTCTTGTTCATGCTTATGTGCCTCGTCCCTACCACCGTCGTGAAACTGTACGCCCCTTCAATTACGTGGCTCTTGATCGTCCCCCAAAACTGTTGAAGGTAGACCATCGGCACCGAAGTCGTCACCGTAAGAGCGTGCCATAGGGGATGGCCTTGTAGAATGGACAAATAATGTCGTCCGGACACCGAAAGGTTGTCAGGTTGAGTTGAAAATTTGTGTCGGCCACATTGAGATACATGGCTTTCTCATAGATGTGGTTGTAGGCTGGATAATGGTCCATCTGAAATTCAATTGAGAAAAGCAAATCATTAATTCAAGTATTTTATTTGAGTCGAAAATTTTGATGAAGAATATATGAATCGACACATAGGTATACGAAAGTGAATGTATAAGATATAATAGCATTTTGACTTAGGCATATACGAGTTCATGTAAGTTTAGTCGAAAATATTCTAAGTGTTGCAATAGAAAAATCAAGCACTGTTCACTCCGCTCTTTTCTAATTTCAAATCTCCGTTCTATTTTTCGATCGAGAATTTTATTCGTTAAGGTTAGCTACAGTGGAAAGACTTAGAGAAAATTTTCTAAGTATTTGAACTTAAAACATGGTACTGTAGGCGAGAAATTTTACGATCCAGAAAAATTTTCGTGTAAATTTACGGTCGAGAAAATTGACTTCCATGTAAATTTACGAACGAAAAATTTTTTGCGCGTGAATAAAATTTTTGTCGTGAACGTTATCGAGCAAGAAAGTTTTTCGATTTTAAAATAAATTTTCGCTGCGAAATTTTAGGATCGAAAAAATTGACAACGAGAAACTAGGTCACTCGTCGAGAAAATTTACGATTGATCAAAATTATCGCTACATGTTTTCACGATCGAGAAATTTTATCGTCGAAAAATTAATTATATGACCGAAAAAGTTTTTCGACGACAAGTTTTGCGCGCGCAAAGGTCAAAATTAGTCTTCGTCGAAAAAGTTTTTCGCTTAATAATGCTCGAGAAAATTTTTCTACTAAAATCGTTCTTGATAAAGACTACTTTAAGTCTGACTTTGTATTTTTGATCGAGAAAAATTTTCCCGCCGAGTTTTCGATCGAGAAATTAATCTGATCGAAGAACGTAGCGAGAAAAATTGAATTAATGGTTGAACCGTACTCCGCAAGCCTATCCAGAAAACATGACGGACCCGCTCACGAAGCCCTTGTCCCAGATAGTTATGGAACAACATCTGGACAAAATGGGGCTACGATACCATTGTGACTGGCATGAGGTGCAACACATGGCATTCGAGGATCCTCCCGCCGTACGAAGCTCGGCCGGCGAACCTAGTCAGCCAATCTGGCACTTCCTGGTTCCCGCTAAAATTTACGAAAGAGAACAAAATTGAAATCGAAATTACTTTTTTCGATGGTAAGTTTTTTGCTCGAGACTTAATTGCATCTAATTTATCTATTTCACTCAGTAATCTTTCGCTTGCATAAAATCAAAATTAGATTTCTCGATTATAACTATTTTTCTAACTATTTTTCGATCTACGTCAGCTATCTTAGCGACCAAGTCAAAATTTTAACGATCGATAATCTTTTACGACGCAAACAGTAACGCAATCAAATTGAAATTCGATTGAAACTGTTTGCGATCGAGAAAGTTCTTCGATGCCTTTAAACGTTTAAAAAACCCAGTTAAGTCGAATGTCAGATTTGGCTTCTAAGACGCAGAGTTCTGAAAGAATATACCACCACCACCACCAGAATTATCACAAACACCGAAACTATCTTAAATGCAGTTTTAAACCCAGATTAACACATAAAATGGTCTTAATCAACTGATACATGCCCAAATTTGAGTTTTTCGCTCGACAAACTAAAATCGAAAATTTTCATTAGGTCCCTATTTGATTTTCCCTCGACAAATTTGAAGCGAAAATTAACATTTGGTCCCAAATCAATTTTCGCTCGAGAAACTGCGATTGAAAATTACTAATTCTGCCCAAATTTTGCGATAGTAAGTTTTTCTATGAGTTCAGATTGACTCTAATTTCAAGTAAAAACCACATAATTGCGCCCCCTATGTATGAAAATATATGGAAATAACTCCCTATAATTCAGAACAGTGACATCTGGCTCCATTGTCAAATTTCGTATATCTGCAATACTTAAGAGCAAAAATGTCGAGAATATTGAGTTAACTTTTGAAGCAATTTTTCTATTTAGGCGCCACCTGAAACATTTTCAAGATAAGTTGGTTAAATTCAAATTCATAAAACACGTTAACGATCAAAATGCCGTGCCCTCCAAATCGAGATTAATTCGTGAAGTCTTCCTCATTTATTCTGCAATACTTAGAGAAAGATCATCAAAGTAGTTTGGAGCTCAAGGCATAAATTTTATAAATGCTCCCCCTCAAATTGTGCACCTTAATTGATTTATCAAGCACATAGATAATTCAATCTTAGTAACAATTACTAAAACACGCGATTTATCAAAATTGGCTCAGATACATGGTCCCCTATACATGTAACTATACTAGCGGAGGGTATGAGCAAAACAATTCGCATTTCAACATTTCAGATCAAATGCAAAGTAAAATTGCATATCAGAATGTGCAAAAAACCATAGGAAATCGCTATTAAACAATTCGGCATAGATGCAAACTAAGATTGCATATTAAAATGTGCGAAAAAAGGTATTAAACATATATATATATATATATTTATCATTATTTTTTATTATATACTAATTTTATTAATAGTATGGGGTCAGATTATTTTGCATCGATCATTGTCACGCCTAAAAATTCACAAGACACTTGAGATATTTTCTGCCGTCAAGTCCCTTCAGCAAACTAAAGTCCTAAGTTCAAAGTAGGATCCATTTCAATAACTCTCACTAGGTTCACTCTAGCGCTCATTTGTTTTTTACTAGGGATTTTTATATTTATATCACTCAAGTCAACACAAGTCATATTATGTCAATTTACATGTGATTGATGGGCTTTTAATCATTTCACCGAGCGAGAGATCGTCGTTTTGGAATTAAAGGGACTTTGAAGGCTTCAATTTGGTTATGACTAAGAAGGGAAGGAAACTTTTGGGAAAAGTGAGCTTTATGTCATCTTCCGTTCCTTCGTCGTTCTCCTTTTCTTCGGCATTTTTCTCTTTCGTCTTTTTGTCTTTTTCATCCTTTTATCTTTTGTAAATTTTCTGCACTTTGCTCAAGCTGAAGTTCCGCTTCTCTATGAGGCTGAGAGATTACGTAATGCGAAGTTCTTCTTTTTGGTTCTCGGGCCGATACCGTGCTTCTTTTCTCTAGACATGTTCAAACGGTTTACGGTTATAACCGCCGGTTCGCGGTTAGTGAAAATCTCAAACCGTAACCGAACTGCGGTAACCACGGTTTTGGTTACGATTTGTAACCGTACTCACCGGTTACAGTTTACGGTTTTAATTAAATTTTTTTATTTTTTTAAAAAAAACAGAGAATAATCACTTAAGTAAACTAAGAAAATTAATTTTATTTAATAATGTCGAAAATTTCAATCCATAAGAAAACACAATTACACCTTAGATTTTGTAAGAAAAATACAATGGCTCAGTCTTCGTTTAGTAATAATATTAGCAACACTTACATATATTTTGAGAAAGATGTGATTGCTTACATAAATTCGATAATGTGTTTGATTTTAAGCTGAGAATTGAGAGCAAAAAACTTATGTGTAAAATGTATACTAATTCTCCACATATTTAAAGAACTATAGCATGGAAAAAATAAAAAAAGGAACTAATAAAAATGATAATGGTAACATGACAGTTGAGAGTCAATTAGAAGAAAGGAAAAACTGAAAAATAAGAAAATGTGAGTGAGAATAACTTGATGACCGTTGAGTGAGAATAAATAAGAGAAATAAGGTAACGCACAACCGTCGGAAAAAATAATTAATCACCAAAACTCAAGTTTAGCCCAATATAAGCTTAGTCCAATGCCTTATGTTATGGAAAACCGCCGGTTATAACCGGCGGTTTGAACCACCGGTTAACCGCCGGTTATAACCGGCGGTTCACGGTTAGAGAATTCTATAACGTAACCGAACCGTATCAAATCATGGTTCGGTTACGGTTTGAACCGTAACCGTTGACTATGGTTAATCGAACCGTTGACTGCCGGTTCGGTTACGGTTCGGTTACGGTTTTTTGAACCGTTTGAACACATCTACTTTGCTCTTAATCCCTAGAGAGGTTTCAGAGATTATCGATTTGAAGAAGTTCACAGTTATGGAATTCGAACCCAAGGCCGTGCTCCTCTTCTGGTTGTCTCGATATAATACTGGATTATTGTTGGAGAAGTTCACTTCGTGGTGCTCCTCTTTCCAGCCGTTCTGACGAGTGTACGAGATTATCGATGGAGAAGTTCACAGCAAGATCCATGCCCCCTTCTTAAAGATTTTGAGATTGAGATAATCGAGAGACAAGTTCTTTTAGTCTGTTTTTCTTTGTGCGTTGAGCATTCCTCGTGTGCGATTTCCACCTTCTTTTGTCATCTTTTTCTTTTTCGTCTCATTTTTCTCCCCCTCCTTTACTCGATTGAACATCCCACCGAAAGTTTAGATTGTCGGTTGAAGGCTCAAAGGGTTTTGAAAAGAAATTTGGAGAAGGCTCAAAATGGATGACTAAAGGTTATGTTAAAGGATTGAAAAGTATATATTTGGCCGAGTGAGGAATTTTCTAAGTGCCCTAATCATTTTCCTAACGTTCTAACGCAAGGCGAGTATGATATCAAGAATCATTAGTTAAGACAAGCAATGATTGTGTGACTCGCTCAAGAATAGATCCGTTGAAAGAAATAAAAGGCTATACATCTCACTCATATAAAGTGGCTTTGTGTCTAGTGGAGTATACGAGAGAACTTTAGACACAAGAATGCGACTTAAGATTGGCAAAATTAAGCAATTAATCAGTCGCATGTCAGGGAAATTCATACGTGACTGAGATCGAGCATCCTAAAGATATCGTCATACCCCTAATATTATACTTATATGTATAATCTTTATGGATTTTTATTAGAGATTTTTTTTATTATAATGAAATATTTCACGTAAGATATAGCATTAAAGTATAGAAAACACATAGCACAGAGCATGTGAAAGCACATAGGAGCACGTAAAGCACAGATTACGGAAGATTCAACATGCCTAATTTTCCGACAAGGAATTGAAACGTTTTTCATCCAAAGCCTTGGTGAAAATGTCAGCTAGTTGATATACCGTGTTCACAAAATACATGTCAATCGTGCCTTTTTCTACGTAATCTTTTATAAAATGATATCGAATATCTATGTGTTTTGTGCGTGAGTGGTGAACGGGGTTACACGTAATCGCAATGGCACTTTGGCTATTGCTATAAATGGGTATATTATTTAAATTCAGTGTTGTAAAACGCGGCCTAGGCGGCCGTCTAGGCGCCGCCTAGTCGCTGGTCGGACCTTCACCGAACCGAAAACCCCTAAATCGGTCCTTCTATGCGGTGTTGCCGATTAGTCGGTGCTGAAGGCGATTAATCGGCGCCTAAGGGGATTAGTCGGCGCCTAAGGCGATTTACGGATAGTAAAAATTAGACAAACTGACCCTCAATTCAAAACACGATATGGGTTAGCCGCCGCGTCAGAGATAAGGCACTGTTTTTCGTGATCTGTCCTTCAAGGCCGAGATCTCGACGGCTTAATGACTGTAGTTTCAGCATTTTCATCTCCATAAAATTAAGGAGCTGCGCACGTTGGTAATTGAGCGGCGGTATTAAGATGAGTGAGGTACAGAGGTAAAACCCTAAATTATATATGTTGGATCGTAAATGGTCCAATTTAATATTAATGGACTCATTTAACTTGTTGGGCCTTATACAAATATATAATTAAAATAAAATGTAACTAATAATGTGCTTTATTTAATTTTGTTTATCCTTTGATGTATATGAGTAACTATGGAAATATCTAAGAACATTTTTGGGAAATTTTATCTAAATAAAAATAAATATTATTGAGATCGACATTATTTTATTTATATCTATAATCGATATATCTTTTATTTAGTATATTAGCATATCAATAAAAATAATAAAAATTTTGTATACCGATTAATTTCCGCCTAGAAACCGCCTAGGCCCCGCCTATACCGTCTAGGCGCTAGGCCCCCCTCCAGCGACCGACTAGCGCCTAGCGAGTTTTACAGCATTGTTTTAAATTGTACCTATAGTCGCAAAGTTGAGTCCGCATCCATAGCATTTGCGAGCAACAGCTGGCAGCTGCGACGTATTCAGCCTAAGCCGTCGTTGTTGAGACGCAGTTCTGCTTCTTGGATGACAGCAGACTAGCTTTTCGCCTAGAAATTGTGCGCCACCGGATGTGCTTTTCCTATCCATTCAGCAACATGCGTAATCAGCGTCAGTGTAACCAATTAATTTGAAATTCTTCCCTTTAGGATAGCATAAACCTAAGGTTGAGGTGCCCTTCAGGTAGCGCAGAATCCGCTTAACCGCAAGCATGTGAGATTCTTTAGGATCGGCTTGGAAACGGGCACATAGGCAAGTGGCAAATATAATATCTGGCCGACTTGAGGTGAGATAGAGAAGAGAGCCGATTATGCTGCGATAAAGTGTGATGTGGACCGCTTTTCCAGTGGGATCGGCATTCAACCTGCAGCTTGTTGACATAGGAGTGCTGAGAGGCTTGCTCTGATCTTGATGGAACTTCTTCAAAATATCCTTGATGTATTTAGTCTGACTTATGAAGATGCCATCTTCGAGCTTCATGACTTGGAGACCCAAGAAGATTGCATCTCTCCCATGTGACTCATTTCAAACTTGCTCTTCATAAAATCTCCAAACCTCTTGTATAGCCGTGGATTTGTTGATCTGAAGATGATGTCGTCTACATAAACTTGGACGATCATCAAGTCTTTGTCTTGCCATTTTATGAGAGGGTCGTATCGATCGTCCCTCGGATGAACCCAGATTTCACAAGCGACATAAATCGCTCAGGACATCATACCAAGCACGTGGGGCTTGTTTTAGTCCGTAGAGAGCTTTGTCCAATCGATAGACGTGACCAGGATGTTCTTGATCAACAAAGCCTTCTGGCTGAGCGACATAGACTTCCTCCTTTAACACGCCATTGAGGAAGGCGGTCTTAACATCCATTGGATAGACTTTGAAGTCTTTGTGAGCCACATAAGCTAAGAAAAGGCGGATGGCTTCGATTCGGGCAACAGGAGCATAGGTCTCGTCGTAGTCAATGTCTTCCTGTTGATTGTATCCCTTTGCAACCAGTCTTGCTTTGTTTCGAATCACTTCGCCATCTTCATTCTTTTTGTTGTTAAACACCCATTTCGTCCCGATAATGGTTTTCCCATGCGGACGGGGTACTAAAGTCCACACTTGAAGACGCTCGAATTGGTTGATCTCATCTTGCATAGCTATCACGCAATCCGGGTCTTTTAGTGCGTCTGCTACCTTGGTTAGCTCATTTTGGCTTAAGAAGCAGCTGAAGAGACTGTGCTGATGTCTTGTTCTTACTCCACTCAAAAGATCACCAATAATCTGATCAACCGGATGTGCCCGAGTCCACTTCCGCTCATGTGGCAGGGCTGAAGTAGATGCATCAGCCATTTGTGGACCGAGATTTCCAAAAATTTCCGGTTGTTCATTAGGTTGAGGTATGTCTGAATCTTCACTTGGATTGAGCGATTTTGATGAGACTTCTCATTGACTATGGTAGGTTCTTCAGTGATCTGTGGTAATTCTGAGTCGGGTGAGGTGGGGACATTTGAAGAACTTGGTACGTCGGCCTCGTCGAGTGGGGTATCCACTAAAGGTGTATCGGTAATAGTGTCTGGCCGATATACGGGCTCAAAGAGAGAGTCCAAGTCCTCCACCGCAAGTCTCAGAGCTTCTTCTGACGTTGAATCCTGAATTGTTGCCATCTCTTGTTGGTTTTGTGCCAACACACCAGTGAATACGGGTTCTGAACTATTGTTTTCAGAAGCCAACTGGTTAGGTACGGGTTCTGACTGAGGTGTGCATGAGTCTGCCACTTCGTGGAAAGTGACATTTTAGCTTTCTATGATTGAGAGGTTGGACTTGATGTATACTCGATACGCCTTTGAAGTTGATGAATACCCGACGAATGTGGCTTCAAATGCTTTAGGGTCGAACTTAGCACGTTGCTCTCTGTCGTTCGCCACAATGCACTTGCACTCGAAGACCTTGAAGAAGGAAATATTGGGTACTCGCTCGTTTATTATTTCGTACGGAGTCTTATCGAAGCGCTTGTGAACCACCGTCCTGTTCTGAGTGAAACAGGCGGTATTTACTGCTTCAGCCCAAAGAAAGTGTGGGAGGCCAGAATGAATCAGCATCGTACGTGCGACTTCCACTAGAGTTCTGTTCTTCCTTTCAACGACACCATTCTGTTGAAGCGTCTTGGCGACTGAGAACTGTTGACTAATCCCATGTTTTTGATAAAAATCACTGAGGTACTTGTTCTTGAACTCAGTGCCATTATCCGTTCTGATGACTTGAATGGTTTGTTGCAGCAAATTCTGAGTAGCATTCACAAAACTAATTATCAAGTCTCCTGTCTCATCCTTAGTTCGGAGGAACTTCGTCCATGTGTAGCGAGAGTAATCATCAACGATAACTAGCACGTACTTGCGCCACTAATACTCTCTGTCTGCATAGGTCCACATAGGTCCATATGTAGCAATTCCAAAGGACGTGAAGTAGAGGCAACTAGTTTGACGTGATGAGATGCTCGCTTCATTTTTCCTAGTTGACATCCGAACATGATGCTCTTTTTGTAGAATAATGGTTGATAGATCGTGAACCAACTTTTTCGTTGATAGTCTTTGAAGAGCTTTGATGTTTAGATGAGACACACGTTGATGCCATAAGCTGTTCCTCTTAATTGTAGTCTGGAGATGAGGAAAACAACAGTCGTGGTCCGCACGGATGTCAGATTAATCGTGTAAAGATTGGATTTCGAAGCCCTTGGAGGAGTTCTTTGTTTTGACTGTCCAATATTCTGCACCGGTCAGCATGAAAGACCACCTGAAATCCTTTGTCACAGAATTGGCCTATGCTGAACAAGTTATGGCGGAGACCTTCGACATAAAAGACATCTTTGATTGTCAGATTTTCCAGAATAATATCCCCAAATCCTAGAATGGGGGCTGAGTCGTTGTTCCCGAATCCGACGTTTCCATTCGGTCGGTCTTTGTAATTGCTCAGCAGCTCTTGTACTCCCGTCATGTGTGTGGAGCAACCAGAGTAAAGGTACACACATGATGGATCTGCAAAAACAAATTAAAGAGCTTTAGGTACCCACTTATAAATGGGTCCTCTCAGATTAGCAGATTTCTTCTTAGGTTCAGATATGGTTCCTAAGCTAGTGTTAGTAGGAGCTTTAACAACCCAAGTCAATCGTGAATAAGTTGAGTTGGGTTTGCCCTTTGTAGAAGGCATGGCTTTTTTGGCTTTCGTATTTTTAGGCGGGGATTTAGGAACCCATTTAGGTTGAACATTGTAGGGAAGATTAATTTGAGCGCGGACAAATGCTTTAGTAGGCTTGAGCGTGGAAAAGATCTTTTCATTGGACAGTCTCCTAAGGTGCTTGGGGGATTCGATCTTAACGGGATACCTTAGGTGAGAACAAGCATGAATAGTGTCATATGCTTTCTATATGGATGGATCTTATTTCCTACTAGTCTTCCTAGAGGCATTTGTCTTAGAATGATTAGTTTTAATACTGAAGTAGAGCCTGTTTCGAAACTAGTGCTTCTAAAAGTGATCGGCTAAAGAAAACATGTAGAAGCAATTATTTGAACAGAAGAAACAGCTCTTTTATTTCTACGAGTGTCTTTTATTTGTACAGAAGAAGATATTTTCTTAGATGCATTCAAATCTATGGGCTCCTTCTCTATTTTAAACTAGACGCTCCATGTAGACGTAAGCGAAACATGATTAGATTTAGATTTTTTAAAGTATTATTCTTAATTTTCTGATTTTTTGAAGGCGCTTTTTCTTTCTTCACGCTTTTCAGAATGATATTTTCGGTTGAGGGAGATGCATGAGAAATGACTTGTGAGTGGAAGAAGCTTTGAGATTTGCCATCTCTTTTAGGAATTTTTTCTTTTCAACTTCAAAATTCTCTCTTTCTTTTTCTAAAGAAACTCTTAACCCTTCTATTTTCCTAGGGGGTATATAGAGAGAATTTTCAGAATGATGATACTGAGCTTCCTTATTTTTAGAATGATCTTCAAGAACTTGTCCCTTCTTTACTATAATATCATCTAGTTTTTTAATTTTAGTGTATAACTTCTTACGCTCTTCTCCTAATAGAGCAAAGTTATTTTCCACCGGAAATTTGGTGGCTTTA
This sequence comes from Craterostigma plantagineum, assembly GCA_027422505.1. Lineage (NCBI taxonomy): Eukaryota > Viridiplantae > Streptophyta > Magnoliopsida > Lamiales > Linderniaceae > Craterostigma > Craterostigma plantagineum. Next base: position 146,863 of record JAPQWV010000717.1, read on the forward strand.
CAGGCATCTAGATCTTTCATAAGTTCACAAACCTTAGTGTTAGATATGTTTAATTCGGCTTCTAGGTTGGTGATCTTAGTAGTCGCTTCTATTAACCTACAATTGAGGTTACCTTTCTCATTGAGATTTCTAACCATGCAGTTATAGTTATTTTCTTGCATGTCTTCTAATTCTTTAACTTTTAAATCATGCTGCTCTATCTGAGTTTTTTTAGTCTCACTAGAATGTAAGCTCTTAGTAAGTTCTTCTATTTTTGAACTAGAGCTCCTAAGTTCTGACTCGAGACTAGTAATTTTCTCCTAAGACTTAGCTAGTTTCTTCTCTACTTCCTTTACGCTTTTCTGCTCACGTTTCATGTTAGTGTATGCTAATTGATACGATTCTAACATGGTCAATAATGTGGAAGGAGAAACTACCTCCCCAGAAGGTTCGGATGCTTGGTCTTCGTCCATCGGGTCTGAGGTTTCATCGTTAGAATGCTCGTCCAGGCGGGCCACTAGGGCTAAATTCTCTTCCTCTGAGCTAGATGTGTCCTCGAGCTAGTGGTCTTGTTCTGCCATTAAAGCTACTCCAGCTTCCTTCTGCTTTGTGATTTGAAGCTTCTTGGAGTAGTAGTTAGCGTCGCTCTTCTTTGGAATAGTGCATTCTCTGGCATAATGACATGTTTTCCCGTAGTTAAAGCACTTGGTCGGTTCTTTGATGGTTTTGACTTTGGAAGTCTCAGTGCATGTTCTTTGTTCCTTGAGCTTGAGGTCCAAGGTCGATTGGCTAATGATGACGCTTTTTTTGGAAGTACTGTTTGCTCATCATTTTCCCGATTAGCGCCAACTGCTTTCCAAGCACTTTCATGTTAGGCTCCATGTCTGAATCTGATTCGTCTTCAGACTCTGAGGGGGTAGGAGGCTTAATGATCTTCTCTTTTTATGGTTTTGAGCTTCTCTTCTCTGAGGCTAGGGCAACCGAATCGTCGATAAGTTTGCCTTTCTGCTCCTTCTGAATCTCGCTTATATCTTCCCCGTGCTGTGCGAGATTGTCGTACATGGCGTGGATATCCAACTCGTCAAGGTCTTTATTTTGTCGGATTTGAGTGGATATCTTCTTCCATTCTGAGGGCAGAAAGGAAAAAAATCGATGTTGGTTTCCATGTTCGTCTTTGTGATTTCTATTTTCCTCATCTCATTCAAGAGTGTGAGATATCTCTCGTATAAATCACGTAAGCACTCCCCAGGTTTAGCTCTAAAGGAATCGTAGGCTGTGAGAATATTTGCCTTCTTGGCCTTGATGCTGACTTCTGTTCGTTGCATCATCTTATGCAGCTCATCCCACATTCCCTTAGCTGTTGGGATGCTGTCTATCTGTCGATAGATGTCGTTTGGGATGCCTTGCATTAGGGTGTTCTTGGCTATCAGATCAGCCTTTGCTCTCACTCTTTCCTCTGCAGTGTACTCTCTATGCTCTTTAAGTCGTCCAGAGGCAGGGATCGGAGGATTAGCAGTGTGGTCACCAGGTACATTTACCCAGAACTGAGGTGGGCCTTGCTCAAGTGAGCTGAGAAGGTCATCTGCTTGGTCTTTTAGCTCGATTAAATTCAAAAATCGGCTTCGCCATACTGTGTATTCGCCTCTCTTGAGTATCGAGGGATGGTTGTCGTTTCCAAATGAGTAGGCATCATTTGATCTTGTTGAGTTGATGAGGGATCTTCGTTTGTTGTTTTTTAAAAGTCCTAAACTTTGGAGTTCTTCTTGAGTTGATTTTACGTGCTGCACAAGTAGCAAACTAATTAGTAGCGTTTGATATTAAAGCAGTCGAGAATTATTTTTGACTCAATCTTTAGAGTTTGATCGAAAATAATTGTGTCGAGATAAAATGTATTGATTACTGTTCTGGTGCGAGAAACTCTTTGTCAGCAAAAATTTTACGAGGGAAAAAATTTGTTCGAAATCATTTGGTCGAGAAAAATCTCTTAATCGTGAATTTATTTCGATCGCAAAGAAACAATACGTTTAGTAAGTTTCTGCTAAGTCAAATAAATTCGTTGACTGAAAAGTTTCTCGGACGCAAATGATTTTCGCATAGTCAAACTTAGAAAGTCTGACCGAAAATGTTTTTCGACGGCAAGTTTTGTGCGCGCAAAGGCAAAATTGGTCTTCGTCGAAAAAAATTTCGCTTAGTAATGCTCGAGAACGTTTCTACTAAAGTCGTTCTTGATAAAGACGACTTTAAGTCAGACTTTGTATTCTGATCGAGAAAATTTTCATGCCGAGTTTTTTCGATCGAAAAATTAACCTGATCGAAGAACCTAGCGAGAAAAATTGAAATTATCGCAAAAATCACAGAATACAATTAACACTGATTCAAGCAAAATGATGAATTAGACTCTGAAATTACAGGTATTTGCTCGTAATCATATGAGGAATACGCACGAACACACAATTAAACACATTAGAAAGCAAAACATGTCAAATTTGATCAGAATCAGAATGTTCTAAACTGTTTTTCGCGCGAACAATAATCACTCTAATCCGATTGATTCTGCTAAATCGAAGTTCAAACAACTACGAATCTAATCGCAATCAATAGTATATCACTATAACGAGCACAGAAACATCAAATTCAAACCTATTAAGCACATAATTGAGCTATTAGATCGAAATTGAAATTCGCGCCAAACTGTTCTTCGATGAACAGTACCAGGATTCAGATTTCGATCCAATTCTAACAATTTTCGATTCAAAACAGAACGAATCTGCTCTGATACCAATTGTTAGGTCCTGATTTATCAACTCTATGATCCTAGACTCGAATTCTTAAGTTTACGATTAGAATTGTTCAACTTTACCTCACGATCGAAAACTTACTATTGAGCTAGAGAGAGAATTTCGCTTAGAGTGAGAAGATTTCTTGTGTTTCTCTCTCTAGAAATCGAATTGCAAGCTTTTCGGATCAACTTCTCAAATCTTCTCATTAAGCACAATGTTTGTACATCTATTTATACCAAACATACTTGGTATAAATAACAAACTAAGTCCTAAACTAAGGACAAATACAATAAAAGCCCCTAATTACAAGCACAACAAATTAAATCAAAGCACAACTAAAAATGGTATTCTACAATATATATGCATAGATAGGTCTTGGGGTGCCTCTCAAGAAGCGCTGCTTTTATAGTCGTTAGCTCGACTCACAAACCGCTCAATCTGGTGGATGTTCGAGGTTGAACGAGTCTTCTTTCCAAACATCTCGATCGTTATACACCTTGGGCTCCCCTCTTCCTGGTGATAGTGTCTGCATCGTCGAGAGGGGTCGATGGCTCTCATTTTTTCGCCATATATAGATGCCACCATCAGTGTAGTCTTTCAGACGATGCTTCTTCTTTTTCTTCGATGAAACCACCTTCTTGTTGGATTTAGAATCATTGCTCGTTTTAGTACACGACGTCAACCGATTAAAATTTAACACAAAAGAAACTAACTTATGGTTACATTTAGCCTTGTTCCCATTTGGCGGGTCTATTCGAGCATTAGCCTTCGTGTTCTGGCGGTCATTCAGCTTGCTAGTATTCTCTCCAGACAAGTTGTACCTGAAAGACTTAGAACACTTAAAAGCACACGGGCAAAAATATCAAACAAACGAGCAAGATTCATCAGTGGGGCATTTCATCGATTTATACACATCAAATTCCACTTTCTCGTCCCCAACTTGCAAAATAAGTTTACCATTACCGACATCAATGACAGCTCTTGCCGTGTTTAGGAACGGACGTCCAAGTATCAATGAGAAGTTATCATCTTCTATCATATCCAACACAATAAAATCAGCCGGGAAGTAATGCTCCCCGACCTTCACCAATACGTCTTCCATTTTCATCGTGGATACGTGATTGATCTATCGGCGAGCTGGAGGATGGTCGATGTCGATTTTCGGCTCGCCAAGTCCCAATTTCCTAAATAATGAGAATGTCGTCAAATTAATACTCGCACCAGGATCACATAACACGTTATTAAATGTAAGAAAACGACTAGAACAAGGAATAGAGAAACTCTCTTGATCCTTAAGCTTCGGCAGAAGCTTCTTCTGTAATAAGGCTGAACATTCTCCGGTGAGAGCGATAGCTCCGTATTCTTCGCTCCGTCATCTTCTAACTTATTTCTCTTGAATAGTAGCTCCTTCAGGCATTTCGCATACTTTGGCATTTGCAATAAAGCCTCAATAAAAAGGATATTAACTTCAAGTTTTTTAAATATATTAATAAACGATCAAAATCTTTATGATTGTTCCCTTGTCGTAAAGTTGCTGGATATGGAGGTCAGATCTTTACCGGCGGGAGTGGGTTGACATTCTTTTATCCAAGAGTGAATCTGACTCATCCTCGACTTCTTCGGCCCGTTTGTTCTTTTCAGGGCCGTGAACCATAGTGTTTGTGGCCATGAATTCGCTCTGATCGGATGTCTCTGTCTCTTTTGCTTCTTCCACCTCCTTGGTGTCTTGGAACGATTCAAGCTTCTTTCCACTTCACAGTTCAATGACATTCGCATACTCTCGAGGGCTTCTTTCAGTGTCACTTGGGAGTGTGCCTGGCTTGCGCTCAGAAATTGAACTTTTTAGATGTTCAATTGTAGTCACCAAACTATGCATTATATCCTCTATCTTGTTGAGCCGTTCGTCCATCTTACGACTCTGACCGCCTTGTTAATCCGTCAATTTCTCAAATACTATCTCTCAATCGGCCTTTTGTTTTGGTGGTGGCGCGCTCTGTTGACTTTGCATTTCTGGAGGCTTCAAGTAATGTGAGTTATCATATAAATTAGGATGGCCTCTCCAGCTCGGGTCGTATGTGTTCGAATAGAAATTCTATTGCCTCGATTGCATCTGGTTCACTTCCTCGAGGTTATTGGCTTGCATCAAGTCTAGTCTCTGGTGTATAGCCTCAAATTGAGCCTCTAGCGAGGTGCTTATCTCGTGCACACCTGCCGTCCTTCGGTCCAAATCTTGCACAGTGTATCTCGCTGTGTAGGCCGCGATCCTCTCGATAGCTGCGAGTGCATCTATGTCGCCCAATTCCATGAAACTTCATCCGCATCCTCCGTTTACTATCCTCTTATTTTGTGTGCTAAGTCCCAAAAAAATGATTGCATCTGTACGCTCAACGGGATGTTGTGATTGGGGCGTTGTCTGAGAAAACTTTTGTATCGATTCCATGCGTGGCTCGCTGTCTCCGCGCCTTCTTGTTTGAAGTTAACAAGCTCCGCCCTGATTTCGCTCGTCCTTGAGAGTGGATAATATTTGCCTAGAAAACACTCCACTAGTGGATCCCAACTAGTGATAGATGCATGTGACAATGGTGAGAACCATTCAGAAGCTTTACCGATGAAATTGTGCTGAACCGATAACCATCTGTATAGTGACAGATTTAATCTCGAAGTGATTATTTGGCCCCGGGGGTATTGCAATTGGGTCAATATCATCAAAAAGTCCCGGAAGTGCTCAACTTAGTAAAGTGGGTCGTGGAGGAACCTCTGCGCGTTCTTGATTCTTCATTATCCCTGCGAAAGAAAATAACAATTAAAATAAGTGAATAAAATAATAATAAATAGACAAGAAAAAATAATAAAAAAATAATAAAAGTATTAATAAATCGAGACTAAAACTAGAATAAAAATTCTAAAACTAATAATACCGTTGTCCCCGGCAACGGAGCCAAAAACATGACACGCTCAAATACTAGCAAGTGTACTAGGTCGTGCAAGTAGTAAAACGGACGAATCCGAGTATCGATCCACGAAGACAGCTCGATTAATTCTAAGATAATATTCTTAATTCTAATTAGAGTAAAGGAATTTTTATAGTTTTGATGATTTGATAAAAGAGATAAAAGACGCAAATAATAAAATAAACGCAAATAAAATAGATAGGCATAGAGCAGTTGACGACGACGTGATTAAGACACATGCTCAGCACGAATTACTCCAACTTCTTCCTGCAATATAATCTATCTAATCAACATGAATTATAGTCAAGGTAGAATTTCCTAACATACGTGCTACTCGTTTGTCCCGCGGTAGCAACCCTACGTAAATAGAGAACCAATCAACCTATATGACTGTAGTTCATATACGTGCATTCGATCTTTATGAAATTCCCTGAGTTCAGGTGCTTTCGACGCCTAAATTATCGGAAACCACACATACGAAACTGAATTCCATCTCTGGTCGATTTTACGTAGTGGTATTCAATGCTTTGTTCTAATCGGTCAAATCACTTAGTCCGTCTCATAAACCAATCAATAGTCATACGCATGTCGGCCAATCACACATACGCATATGAAGCTCAAACAAATAATACATAACTTAACTCATATGATTAAATAAGATAATAATAGCATTAATACGTAGTCATAATCCGGCCTCATACGGCCTCAATCACAAAAGAAATTACGCTAGTATATTAATAAATGAAACCCACAACGAATCAAAAGAAAACATTGTCGAAAACGAAATATTAAAAGGTAAGAAATTCGCCCTTTTAAGATGCTCGACTTGTCTCGCTCTTGGCCGTCGTTCGCCTCTTTATTTTTGGTCGTCAGTCTTAAAAGCCTCTCGTTCGCTGACCTTTTCCCCCTTTTTATAGAAGAAATCAGCCGACTTCAAGCCCCTCAATATGATGATTATTTGCATTTAAATCTTCAAAAGCAATCTTTGACTTTTTTGTTCCTTCCATCCATCACGTAGCATATCTTGGTGGAGTTTAAAAAATCTTATTTGACTTATTGTTTAAGCATAAATCGAATTCTTGTGGGCTTTAGTTAATTCATATGCTTAACTTGAACTAAAAGCCCACGATTTAATTCTTCTGATGATTATAGCACAATTCCCATAAGCGTGCTTACGATGGCTCGATTTTGGTTCTTTTTCCTCGATATCCATCAAACAAGAAAAATGCACCTAAGAGTAGGATATCCAAGTGTGTTAGAATAAATAACGGCCGAAGATACGCTTTTCGGGGTATAATTATAGCATAAAATCCTAACACATCAAAGACACTTCTGAAAATGTATTACAACATTTTACAAAAAACAAGTATTAGAAAATTTGAAATGAACCAGTTACAATACAATACATTAAATTGAAACAAAATATGGTGAGAAATTTTCAGTCTCGATCCGATCCAATCTCCGCAAATCTTGAAGTACCGGACTTCAGCAAGTGCATGTGAGAAAGCACCATCAAAGCATCCCGAGATCGGACGTTGCTAACTCGCCTGAACTTACCGAAGCGGGGCGAAGCCCCTCTTCTTCGAAATCTTCTTCCCCTTGAAAAAAATACGTAAACATAAATTACATTAGATGTTTAATTAAAGAGAGAATAAATTTTAATTAAAGAGCTAATATTTACTTATCTTTGCCAGGCTTCGTTGTCGTAATCGATTTGTGCAAATCTTGACGTACCTAAAACTAAGAATTTATTTGTTATAAAGTTACAATTATTTAAAATAAAAAAGTTAATACAGCGAGAGATTGAGATTGAGATGGATAATTATCTTTTTCGGGCTTCGGCGTCGTAATTGGCTTGCGCAAATCTTGAAGTACCTGAAAATAGCAATTCATTAGTTAGCAATAAACATAACAACTATTTGTATCAAGAAAATATACGAGATGAATACTTATCTTTTTTCGGGCATGTTTGTTGAGTGGAGTCCACGCCTCGGCGATCCCGAATGTCTCTAATCCTCACCGCCGCCATTGCCGCCGCTTGTCTCCGTGCCGATGGCGTCACGAAAACGTCGTCGGGCGAGTCGTTGTTCGGGTCATCGTGGGTTCGATACTCAGCTCGAATCCAATCATCGAGAAGACATTGCTACTCGATGTTGTCGACACGCAAGTTTGAACGCTTTTCGCTCAAAGTTAAACCGCCCATGCTAAAAAGCATGCTCCACCGCGACGGTCGAAACCGGGATGGTAAGGATCTCCCGAGTGATCCTCGCCAGCGTTGGATACGTTGGCGACACCTCGACCACCACCTAAGGACGTACCTATCGTCGTCCTCGAACTCGAAAGTCTTCTACATAGAGTTATCGAGTTCTATGTATGGGTTTTGGGAGGACCTGGGACACTTGTTTGCGTTGAGGTCGTAGTAGTCGACTAATCGTGAAGATCGCCTTCTACTAGAACCAGATTGACCGCGACCCGATCCCGTCGGGGTGGGTCATGATCGAAATCGGGGTTATACTCATTGAACAGATCATTTAAAGACTCATGTGCTCGATCAAATACGCTCTTCCAATAAATGCTATCGACGGTATGACCCGATGTTATCTTCAACTAGTAACATTAATAATCTGCCCGTACCCTGTAAACGCCATCTTGGATCCAATATCTTTGCTATAAGAAGATATCCATTAACTCAAAAGAATATTTGAGCCACTTGGTAGTCATGCTCGTAACAGCCTCACCGACTACTGGATCATAACGACACTCGTCGAGGATGATTGTGACTTTATCGCATCCAACGCTAGTACTGATGTCAGGTAACCGGTTGTAACCGGCGGTTACAATGGCAATTATATTTTCTTATTTTTTTAATTAGCAACAGGCGGCCACGACTAGTTTTGAATTTATTAATTTTTCGACAGCTTCTAACGGCCGGTTAAGCGCCTAACCGTCGATTTCTAACCGGCGGTCGGCGGTTGGTCGAAAGGACCAACGGCCCGTAACGGTTGGTGCTAGTTACTGTTAATAACCGTAAGCGGCGGTTCCGTAACCGGCGGTTACCCCGGTTACGGTTGATTTTGGGCATGTGTAGCACTGGCCATGGAGAAATTTGCCAGGCGGCCGACTAATCGGGCCAGGTATCTCCCCAATATGTTAGTTTTTTTGGACAAAAAGTTATAAATACAAAAAGATGAATGTTTATACTATTTAGAATATTTTGATAAATCAATGCACATTTGATAGGATTTTGGCATATTTGATATATCGCAAATACTAAAAAATATATATCGTTTAGTTTCTGCATAAAAAGCTGACTAGACTCCAGCTAGGCCATTAGGACCCACCCTCGAGCGCGCCACTGACGCCCTAGTGAATTTTCTCATTTTTTTGAGGAATTAGCCATTATTCGAACATGATTAAATGTTTTCCACTAGAATGTTCGTCCCAATAATTTTCATTAGGCTATAATTCACACTCCCCTATACCACTCTTTACAACCCCAAATACTTGATTTTGTAATATTTTTAAATAACCACATGATTCAATAAAAATATTTTTAAATAATCCCAAATACTTAATTTTTGTAATATTTTTGTAATATTAATTACATGAACTATTCAAAAATATTAATTAAGTCTTTTTAACCAATGACACATTTAACTAACAAAAATGTTCGTGGCCCGCCCCACCCTGGTACTGTCAAATGGACGCACGGGCCGCTGGCCCGCCAAAGTGACGGGGCGGGCTGCCATTTCTCAGGCCCACCAGAGGGCGAGCCTATGCGGGTAAGCCCGCACAGGCCCGCCAAATATCAAAAAAATATTATTTTTAAAAAATTTAAATAAATTATAGAGGTTTTTTATATTATTTTGAGATCCAATTTTTATTTAATCAAATTAAATAACATAAATAAATTTTTATTAAAGAATTTGAGTTTGATTAGGAGTAATTCAACTCATTAGTTTATTTTAATGTTTTTTATTTTTTATATAATTTTTTCATTTTTATTTTGTAGGAAGGGCCGGGCCCACCAGGCCCGCTACCCGCCAATAGGGCGGGGCAACCTGCTATTTGATTAGGAGTAATTCAACTTCATTAGTTTATTTTAATGTGTTTTTTCTTTTTTTTATATAATTTTTTTCGTTTTTATTTTGTAGGACGGGCCGGGCCCACCAGGCCCGCTACCCGCCAGTAGGGCGTGACATGCCTTCGTTTACCATGCCCGTCAGATGGAAAAAATTGCCTTTTTTTAATCGTCAAGTATCTATTTAATATTACTTTACATATTTGATGTGAACCTCGAATGTGAGCACGAGTTCGCTCTGAAAAAGATCGCGCCTTGAATGGCGAAAGACGCAAATATATATATATTGAGATAATCTCTCAAGTGAATCCAACAACTAGTTATATTAAACCTATCACCCTTGGATCACACACAAAGAATAGTGTTCCGGATACCCAACCCTCTATGACCTAACGAACCCAACAACAATAGGTATATTAAACCTATCACTTTTGAATCACGAAAGGTATATGAAGGTGGTTTTGGCGCCACAACTAAATGAAACGAGTTTAGTTGATAAGCCGGAAAGTATTTGCACGTAAATTGCAAAGAGTCGAACTAGCACTCGGAGAGCTAGGGAATAAGGAAAACCTTACAAGTTCAAAATGATAATTCTTGCTAATTTTCGAGCATACATAGAATATTAATAGATAAACTAGGCTAAAAGCACTAAACTACTTTGACTTAATAATGAAGACTTAATGAAAATATATGACTTCAAGGTGACTTTGAAAGGTTTTTGATGACTCTAAAAGCACTAAACTACTTTGACTTAATAATGAAGACTTAATGAAAATATATGACTTCAAGGTGACTTTGAAAGGTTTTTGATGACTTCAAGATGAACTTTGAATGGCTCTTGGCTTCATTCATGCATGCAACGAATTTGCCCATCCAGACTTCACTTGGACCAACTTCATGGAACTTGAGAAAGGACTTGAAAGGTCATGGACGAATTTGACTTCTCTTGGGATGATTTTGGGCTGGTTTGGACGTTCCTTTCAACTCCTTGATGGGTCCAATTGGTTGGGCCTTGTTACTTCCAATAAGTTGATAGCTTTTGGCCTATATTTATGAGAAGTAGCCTCTTATCTTGGGCTTCCATTACGAGTTTGCACAAGGCCTCATTCATCCTTCTCTTCATTAATCTAGTCAACGGCCGATCATCCCTTCGAGCGCGTTCGGTGGAATAATGTCTCGGATGTTTTCTTCTTGTATCATGTAATCTTTCGAACTCGTGTCTTGGATTCCATCTCCCCCTTCTTGAAAATGATTCATCCTCGAATCACCTTGACCTACATCAAATTCAAAATGAGACAAGTCAATCACATTAAAAGAAGCACTTACCCCATAGTCTCCGGGGAGATCTAGCTTGTAGGTATTGTCATTAATTCGTGCTATGACTTGAAAAGGTCCATCACCGCGAGTATGTAGCTTGGTTCGTCTAGATGCAGTAAACCTTTTCTTGCGCATATGCACCTAAACCCAATCACCGGGTTCAAATACTATCTTCTTTCGTCCTTTGTTCGCCTGCCTCGCATATTGTATAGTTCGCCTCTCGATATGGACTCGTGCTTGCTCGAGAAGTTTCTTTATTGTTGCTGCCCTCTTTTCTCCATCTAAACTAAACTGTTCGTTAGTAGGCAAGGGGGAAAGATCTAAAGGAGTCCAATGGATTAAAGCCATATACGAGCTCAAAAGGATAAAACTTAGTCGAAGTATGTACTGTACGACTATATGCAAATTCAGCAATAGGCAAACACTCCTCCCAACCTTTCAAGTTTTTATTGATAATTGCCCTTAGCAAAGCCCCAAAGCGCGGTTTGTTACCTAGGTTTGGCCGTCCGTTTGTGGGTGACTTGTGGTGGAAAACAAAAGCTTTGTTCCCAACTAACCCCATAAAGTTTTTCAGAAATATCTAAGAAACTTAACGTCCCTGTCCGACACGATCAACTTTGGAACACCACGTAGGCGCACAATTTCCTTGAAAAGCAAATCTGAAATTTGTTTGTCATCGTTAGTCGTTTTACAAGCAATGAAATGTGCCATTTTTTAAAACCGATCAACAACTACAAAAATTGAATCAATTCCTCGTTCTGAACGAGGTAAGCCAAGGATAAAATCCATAGAAATATCGGTCCACAGAGAATAAGGAATAGGAAGTGGAGTATACAAACCGTGAGGAAGGGATGTGGACTTAGCACGCTTGCAATCAATACACATGTCACATATCCTTTCAATATCTTTTTTCATGTTATTGACTAAGAATGGTATCTTCTTCGCTAAAGAGTACCTAAATGAGGGCCTCTTAAGATGAATGTGATGAATGTATCCGCCTAGAAGCGAAGAAGAAAGAAAGTATTTCTTATTTGTTATAGTGTTCTAATCCGTGGCATGGTAGACTTGGACACGTAAACTTTAACACAATTGAAAGATTGGTGAATCTACATTTGATTCCAAAAGTTGTAATTGATTCTCACAACAAGTGTGAAACTTGTGTTGAAGTAAAAATGGTAAAGGCACCATTTAAGCCGGTGGCTAGAAGCACGAATACACTCGAATTAATTCACACCGATATTTGTGATTTAAAAGTTGTGCAAACTCGAGGCGGAATGAAATACTTTATAACATTTATTGATGATTGCACAAGGTATTGCTATGTCTACCTGCTAAAGAGTAAAGGCGAAGCTTTAGATGCTTTTAAGAAGTATAAAGCAGAGTCGAGAATCAACTCACTCGAAAAATTAAGGCGATTAAAGTGATCGCGGAGGCGAGTATGTGGCCCCGTTTGACGAAATATGCAAAGAGTCTGGGATTATTCATCAAAAAACAGCGCCATACTCACCTCAATCTAATGGAATAGCTGAAAGAAAGAAGCGAACTCTAAAGGAGACGATGAATGCGCTTTTAGTAAGCTCGGGTCTACCCCAAAATTTGTGCAGGAAAGCGATTCTTTCAGTAAATTATATTCTTAATAAAGTACCCCATAAAATAGGGACGAAACACCATATGAATTATGGAAGGGACACAAACCTACCTACATATACTTAAACGTGTGGGGTGTTTGGCAAAGGTCAAAATACCAAGGCCAAAACAGGTCAAGATAGGACCTAAAACTATTTATTGTATATTTATCGGTTATCCTGACAATAGTAGTGCTTACCGATTCTTGCGTATAAATCTGAAAATTCAGATTTTCATAATGGAATTACTATTGAGTCTAGAAATGTGGTGTTCTTTGAGAACTTATTTTCTCTGAGCAATAAGGAAGAAAGAATCTCACGAAAAAGGACAGCCGACGAGGCCGAGCTACCTCATAAAGGTGAGGAAGCACCTAAGCAAAGTAAAAGGACTAAGGTGTCCAAATCTTTTGGTCCTGATCTTACAATTTATATGGCAGAGGATGAACCACGAACTATTCGTGAAGCTTTGGCAAGTCCAGAAGCACCTTTTTGAAAAGAAGCTATCAATCGAAATAGAATACATCATGTTTAATAATACGTGGGAGTTGATCTCCCTCCGGGTTGCAAACCTTAGTATGCAGGTGGCTTCTTAAAAGGAAATATAAGACTGATGGAACTATTGATAAGTATAAAGGTAAAAGGGTTTGAACAAACAGAAGGATACGATTTCTTTGATAAGTATTCTCCGTGACTCGAATCACGTCTATACGTGTACTAATTGCGACTGCATCCTTGCATGACCTTGAAACTCATCAAATGGACGTGAAAACGGCCTTCCTAAATGGGGACCTCGAGGGAAGAAATTTATATGGAACAGCCCGAGGGGTTCATTACACCCAGAAAAGAGGCTAAGGTGTGTCGATTTGTGAACTCTCTTTATGGACTAAAACAAGCACCTAAATAATGGCATGAGAAGTTTGACAAAACGATACTATCAAATGGATTTAAAATCAATGAATGTGATAAGTGCATCTACATTAAAGGTACCGCTGATTCATTTATAATCGTGTGTCTGTACGTAGACGACATGTTGAACCTTGGGGAAAAATAATGATTTCATTGCAAGTTCCAAGAAGATGTTGAAAAGAAATTTCGACATAAAAGATGTTGGAAAAGTCGATGTTATCTTAGGAATTAAAATCTCTACGAACTTGGAAGGAACTGTTTTATCACAATCCCATTATGTTGAAAGTATATTAAAGAGGTTCAATACGTTTGACAGACCTCCGGCTAAAACGCCTGTTGATTTAACTCAACACTTGACTAAAAATCGAGGTGAACCAGTTTCTCAGCTAGAATATTCTGGACTAATTGGAGTTTAATGTACTTGATGAATTGTACACGCCCCGATATAGCCTGTCTAGTGAGCAAACTAAGTAGGTTCACAAGCAACCCGAGCGACGATCATTGGAGTGCACTTACTCGTGTATTAGAGTACTTAAAGCACACTATGAGCTTGGGAATAACGTATCAGAGATATCACGCAGTGCTTGAGGGGTATTGCGATGCAAATTGGGTATCAGATACAAAGTCGACTAGTGGCTACGTGTTCACTATAGGTGGAGGAGCCGTGTCTTGGAAATCATCTAAGCAAACGCGCATAGCTAGATCCATGATGGAGTCTGAGTTCATAGCTCTAGATAAAGCCGGGGAAGAAGCTGAATGGCTTAGAAATTTCTTAGAAGATATTCGTTGTTGGAGTAAACCGGTGCCCGCCGTAATGATACATTGTGATAATCAATCGGCGATCGAAAGGCACAAGTAGTTTGTATAATGCTAAGTCTCGGCATATACGTCGGAGGCATAATACAATAAGACGACTAATCTTGAATGGGGTTATCTCACTTGACTATATATAGTCAAAGGAAAACCTAGCGGATCCGCTTACGAAAGGCATAAATCGAGATCAAATGTACAAACTGATTAGTGGAATGAGTTTAAAATCCACAACATAAGAACAATCTTAGCGGTAACCCAACATTGAGAATCGGAGATCCCGAAACCTGGGTTCAATGGGAAAACTAAGTTTTGACAGTTCAGTGAAACACTTGAAAACTACACTCATTCCAAAGAACCGTCAAGTGTGAAATCTGCCTAAGTGGTGAGGTTAAGTTTAGGACTTTTAATAATTCCTATACCTGATGGTGGGTAAGGCAGGATACTCTTTATAGGAGAATCACCTTTGTAAGTGAATAAGTAAAATGGCCGCTTATAAACGGACACTTACTAAACCGAGATATGGTCCAAGACCGAAATGGACACAACGTGAGAACAAGAATTGTCAGATATATCATTGTGTGAGTATTGTTGTCTTGGTGCACACAAATGGCCGGTAAGTTCAAAGCATCGCGGTACTAACCGTACAGTGTATCCGATAATATTTTACTAAAGAAGATTCGAAGCCACAAGCTATCTTTCTTGATGCAATGATAGTTCATCGGGACTTTCAAAAATTGTAAACATGCATTTATTTCATTCACATGGGGGATTGTTGGAAAAAAGTGTGAATGAAATAATCTAAGAGGTGCAAAATTAATCCGAAGAGGTACGCTTGAAAAGGTTGCTAATTAACCAAAAGGTATTTATGAATTCCTAGTTGCATTTCTTCACGAATAGACACATGCAAAAGAACAGCTCTCTTGGTAATGAACACCTACACCTATAATATCCACATGAGTTAGCATAAAAATCATTCAAAAAGCATTCAAAAATTTTGTACATTTCACTCATAGCACTTGTGTTCTTTTTAGTCCCAAAGAAAGAGTATTCGTTCGTCGAAGTTTGGCGTATTTGAGATACCGTTATATTCCAAATGTAAGTCGTATCTCGGAGGTGTTTACCGTAAACCGTGGGTATTAAAGTCTTCAAGAGAACCTGTATCACGTGCCTCGACTTGTGACTCATTTCACACCGTTCGCTGAATTTTATTTGCCGCTTCTTCGAAGATAAAGGCTCCAACGGAATATAACACAATAGTAGTAAGGATAAAAATGGCAACAAACACCAAACCATGTTCTTTATTGCACCGTGAGTTCATGTTTCCGCGTGCTTCATTATAGTTAATTTTCGAGCTTCTCATAGATAATGCATACATTTACATAGGTTATGTAGCTTGCTTGTAGTAGTTTTTTTCTTTTCTTTTACTTAAATTTGTCAAGATGTTGAATGTAATCACACGGCCAACTATTGTTTCCTTACTCAATTTTATAGAACAAATGAAATGAATAAAAATGAGGGGAAATAGCTTTTTCCAATTAGTTTATCTTTACATTTGAATAATAATACACGAAGTTCAAGTGTGGTCATGCTTAATAATTATGTCCATCATTCGTTGGTTTGTTGATTTTTCTTTTTATCCTTCTCTCGTTTTATTATTCCTTTGATATCTTTTCTGAGTAAGCGGCAAAGCTTAAACCATACCACTGTTTCACTGTTGGTGCTCAAACTTTTAAATGTGCCGTTTTGGTTCTTAAACTTTGCAAAACGTGTCATTTTCTATTCCTTTGACCTAAAGAACAGGTAAAAGAACCAAAAGGGAACAGTGCTAAATTCAAGAACCAAAACTGCACATTTAAAAGTTTAAATACCAATAATTAGAATTTTTTTATATATACATGATATTGCTTAAATTAATATAAAATTTCTATTGGATTACTACGAGATTTCTTTTAAATTTTCTCTTGAAAAAAGTATCTAAACACAATTACAGTAATTATGTATGCCTCTTGAAAAAACAAAGAAGTTAAAAAATAAAAAAAAAAATTTAATTGCCGTTGGTGTGATAGCGTTGGTATGCCTCGTGGAAAAGAAATCGAAAGAAATTACTATGGTGATCGAAACTGAATTTTATATTTAATTTTTACTATATCATGTATGTAAATTAAACTCTAATTATTAGGTGCTTAAACTTTTACATGTGCCGTTTTGGATCCTGAACTTTGCAAAAACGTTCACTTTGTTGGAAATAAATTATATAAAACTAAAAAGTGATGCACTTCCTTCAGGGTTAACCTTTTAGGAAAAATGGTCACTTAACATGGTATCAGAGCTTAGGGAACCGTAGGTCCTACGAATCCTCACGACCACCCATTTAAGAGAATTACACGTCTAAGGCTAGATAATAAAAAAATAAGCCTAGACGTGAGGGGGCGTGTTGGAAATAAATATATAAAATTAAAAAGTGATGCACTTCCTTCAGGGTTAACCTTTTAGGAAAAGTGATCACTTAACAAGTGTTAAGATAGACAGTCACGTGTGAGGATAGTGTCCCACATCGATAAATGCAAAGAACTTAAATGGGTTTATAAACTCGATGTGCCACTCCTCTTATCACCAATTGGTTTTAAGAAGGAATCCCATCAAGCTTATACCAGGTACCCCTTCTCCGTGTGGCGCATGTGCGTGGGCCTCCTTAACGGATAAAATTACCGGAGGCCCGACTCGTTTTTCGAACATGGTATCAGAGAGGGAATATCCGACTCGATTAAAAATATATACCGGGTTCGAAAAAGAATGGCGTTTTCGTCCTATTTAAAAGAAACGGGCTCACACGTGAGGGGGGAGTGTTAAGATAGTCCGTGTGAGGATAGTGTCCCACATTGATAAATGCAAAGAAGATAAATGGGCTTATAAGCTTGATGTGCCACTCCTCTTATTACCAATTGGTTTTAAGAAGGAATCTCATCAAGCTTATACCAGGTACCCATTCTCCGTGTGGCGCATGTGTGTGGGCCTCGTTAACGGATAAAATTACCGGAGGCTCGGCCCGAATTTCTAACACACTTTTGGTTCTTTTACCGGTTCTTAGGTGAAAGGAGCCGAAAGTAACAGGTTTTACAAGAACCAAAATGGTTCAAGCACCATTTTTGTCATTTAGTCATATTTTTTTCCAAGCCATGATGCAATGTGTTGCACAACACGATCACAAGGATAGACTGTTTAATATTCCTCGAGACAAAATCAAAGATTTTTCTTACTTGTCCTTTTGTACATTGGTTAAATCAACAACTTAGCAACATCATTCATTACGGAATGTCTCAAGTCCACGACAATCAACCATCCTAAATTATTATCTCTCTCATCAATCAAATTTCATCTCCTAACAAGGAAAAATAATGAAATGTATATACCCAAATGATCATCCAAAACTGCGTAAGAGTTCTAAGCATATTATTGGGGAGCTAACAAATAACTTAAACCATAGAGTTGAAACCAAGTAGTTACAAAATATCAAAAGACAAATGATCACAAGATAAGACTCAAATTCTATTACAACCCAAAACCTAATCAATATGTCATATTTATCACTTCTCAACCCTTTCTTGGATCATATTTCGAAATCCATCCCCAAACACTACTTTGATTTCTTCTTCTGCAACTGCTATTCCTCTTCAATGGATTCTCACTATTCAAGCCATAACCACCATGATCATCGGAACAAGAACTAACCCTCGCACCCAAGGAAGAAGAAGAACAAAACTCCTCCATTTCATTAGACGTATCGAGCTTCAAATCAATGTAAGAAGAAGACTCATCCATGGCTGTAATGAATTCTTTCTTTCTTTGTCCCTTATTAACCCTATTCTCTTGAAATATCCCATTCGCAACATCAGAGATCTTCGCACTAGAGAAGCGATAATCATCGTAAACGTCGTCAACACCGCCGCCGTCCCTAAAGCTACACACCGACATCGACCGCCTAACGCCGGTAACATCGCTGCCGCCGCCGCCCTCGTTCTTCTCCTCATCAAAGCCCATAATCTTCTGCTTGCTACTCTTCCTCCTTCGAAACAGCCTCTTAATCTTCCACAACGACCCATTAGCAGTTTTCTTCACCTCTACACAGCTACTGCTGCTCCTCCTTAGGAAGATGACTCGATCGCTGGGCTGGCCGCCGCCCTCGGCGGCAAACTTCCGATCGTTCTCTATGAGAAAGGAAACCCTAGCGACGCAGCCGACCTCCATGGCAGTGCTGCAAGAGTTTCGATTCGACGAGGAAACATCCGAGCAAGAACAGGAAGATATCCTTTGCTCGCCACACTCTGAGCAGACAAGGTTCATAAGCTTGTCTTTAAGGCAGTAAGCACAGATTCCTACTGTGTCTGAGAAAGGGTGTTTCTTGCAATTTACAGAAGAAGAGTCTGCGTAGTTATTACCAAAAGCTTCAAACCATAATTTGCCTCTGATTTCGCCCATGATGACGATGGTTCTCGGTTTCTTCGCTTCTTGTAAAGTGGAGATGTTAGAATTTTAAAGGGGGAAGAGAAGAGAAGAGAAGTTGAGTTTAACAAAGACTTTGCAGAGGCTACATAAGATCATAGGACTTCGATGGATTTGACAAGAGAGAGCATAGCATGCAGGGAAATGATGATAGAGAGGTGTGTGTATTTTTTCTGTTTCTTATTTTTGATTACTTCTTTTAGAAGGCAAAGGTTGAGTGAGCTTTACGCGTTTCTCTTTTTCTCTCTTTCATTTAAAAATAAAAACAATTATTTGTCTGTCTACATCATTGTGTTGTGCGTGCGGCATTGGTGAAAATTGTAAAAAATACATATTATTGGTGAAAATTGTAAAGAAATACATATTATTGATGTATTTTTTATTTCCTTTTGGAATAGAATGTGAAACCCTGACGTTGAATGATATTGAGATAATGTAACGTCAATACGATCTTTTTTTTTTTTCTGCACTGAGATATGTTGCGATGTTGCTAACTAAATGAATGTGATTATAAGGCAAGTATTAGGTTTTGGCCTTTTGGGTAGTTGTGACTTTGACTTGTTGCTAAGTTCGAGTTGACACTTAATGCAAGGAGATGTTCGTTGACGGTTGTTAGACATCTGCTATTCAAAAAACTATTTCTTAAACGCATTCTCACACTCAAAATGTAATAATTCTTCTCCAACGGACAAACCAATTATCAAACTCAAAAGACCATTATTGTATTCTCCTATTTTATAATATTACCCATTTAATTTACAACTTTACAAATTAAGTACGTTGTTCTTTTAATTCGATTAGAAAAAACGTCACGAAATTAATAGTAAACTCAATATTTTTTCATATAAAAAACATAGAAAAAATTAATTAATAATAGGAGTCCTTTTATATACTTCTATTTATTTTTTATTTTTTATAATAATTAGAATAAAAATAAGGTATATATTGTAAAACATCAAATGCATCTTTTGGGATATCTCATTCTCAAATGCGTATATGCGTTTAAAACAGGATAGAGAAGACGGAAACACATTTTGAGTTTGCGTTGGGTGTACGGTTGGAGAACTTTTAATATACCTTTTGGGTTTTTGTATCGATCGGAGATGCTCTTGGAAATTCTTTGGTAATAATGATGAAAAAAGGATGACTGATTAATTTTATTTCGCGCGGTATATTTGAGGAGTGGCATAGAAATGCCACTTAAATTAAGGAATGATAATTTAGGAAAATATAAAGGAATTTGACGGCATTTAATTTATATTGCAATTTAAGGACAAGTTCCAAATTGAACCAATTTGATAACAGTAAGTTTTAAAAACTGAAGCAATTTGAAGACCGTGAGTTTCAAAAACTGGCGTGCAAATTGATTCATTTTTAAAGCTTAATGTCGTAAAATTGTGAGTTTTAATTAATATATCATCAAACTGATTCGATTATGAAACATTTTGTCCTAAATTGCAAACACTTAATTCACGTGGCCATACAAGACTATCTCCAATCAGGGACGGACCCAGGCTTGACAACTTGGGGGGTCAAACTGTATTATAAAAATTTATCTGGGGTAAAAAAATAAGAAAATTGTTTTTGAGAGGCAAAAAAAACCATGGGGTGAGTTAACCCAGCTAAATATGCCCAGAGACACTTAGGCCATCTCCAACCGAAAAACCCATTCTCAAACCCAAAATACAGTAAATGTCACATCAAACAATAATTCTACTCCAACCATTAAACTCAAACTAAAACTCAAAAGAATATTCTTAGAATATTCTCTTCCACGCCAACTTTTACAAATTTTCAATACTACCAAAATATTTTACAAATTTACGAATTACTATCACAAAATTATTTTAAAATCAATTAAAATTACTGATACAATGATTAAGCCTAAGGGTTGATAAATTGCGTTAAACAAAAGGCAATGAATAATGTGAATATAAATAAATAACAATGAAACCAACACAAATTAAACCATCATTAAGCCATTAAAAGAAACCAATAGTAAAGTAAACGATCGTTAGAGTATGTGAACATTGGAAAATTAATATTAAATAAAGTATTTAGGTAAGAGAATATAATTTTAAATTTATGTGGGTGAATTTGTAAGACTTTGAAACTTTTAAGTAAATGAACAGTGAAAACGTATATTTTGGTCTGGAAGAGAGAGAAAATGACATTATTCTCATTTTAGGTATAGGAATGGTATCGGTTGGAGTGTTTTTCGTTGTTTTGGCAGGATAATAGGCACCGATTGGAGTTGGTCTTAATGGCTAGTGTGATTACCACTAGACTATATGACAAATATTGAAATAAAAATATAGGATAGCTCTTTATTTAATTCGGCTGGGGTCAACTACTCACCCTAGCCCCTATGTAGGTCGCTCACCGTCTCCAATGGAACTGAAAAACCCACAAAAAATCATAAGATCATTCCAACTGAATCCCAAAATCAATCGTAAAATGAATTTGTATTTATCTCTCTCCACTAAACGCATAGATGCGTTTGATCGTAATTGAATATTTTTTATTTATTTAGATGTCATAAAATATTAAAGTATTATTTTCTTGATGGTATAAAATATGTGGACAATATTGAAAAGTTGTAAAAATTGGTGTAAATGTGAATATTTCAAAAATAGCCCGTTGAGTTTGAAAATGAGTTTAACGGTTGGAGAAGAATTACTGCATTTTTAGTTTGATAATGAGTTTAAGTTTGAGAATGATTTATCGGTTGAGATCCTCTAATGACAACATCCTTAACATGAGGAACAAAAAAACCCTACGCTAAAAGGCATAAAACCGCCAAAATCATAATTAATGATAAAAAATTTAATTTGATTTAAACAGAATTTAGTCAGAGTACACCGAAAAGAAAAAGTAATAATAAAGAATCAACGAAGTGTTGTTACGCACAGGGACAGGTCAGAGTCGATCGGCACGAAGCAAAAGCCAATCGGCTAAGATAATAATGTTAGAGACCACATTCTTTAACCCACGCTTGATTCCTTAATCATATTATTATTTTCGTTTTTGAAACTAAAGTTCTTTCATTTTTCAAATATTTTTGCTTTCTCTTCTATAGTTGCATTAATCATTGTGTTGTTATTTTATTTCCCACGTATGGAAGGAAAAAGAGAAGGCCTCTTTAGGGCCACCCGTTCCACCATCTCAAAATTTTAATCTTACGAGATTTAGATTTCACCGATGGTTAAATAACTTCAATTGAAGAATTTCCAAGAGTATATACATATAATGGTGGTAAACCGGTCGGGTTGGGTCACATTTGAGTTTAACCCGTTTAATAAACCGGTTAAAAACTTCAACCCTAACCTGACCTGTTTACTTAAACGGGTTGAAATATCGAACCCTAATCCGACCTGCTTTAACTCAAAATAACTCATTAACCCGGCAACCCGTTTAAAATTAAGAAAAAAAAAAAAAAAATAACTAAATAATCAAAATTATAAACACAAATTAAATAAACAATAGAAAAACAAAGTAGTTGGTTTTTAGAAATCAACAATTAAATTCTAAATAATAAAAAGTCAGATAATTTAATAAAAGCAGTTTATTTTATTTATATTAAGGATATTTTTAATAATTAATATTATTCGGGTTAAATGGGTTGATTTTGGGTTGATTTGTTGAAAACTCAAACCCTAACCTGGCCCACTTAATATTCGGGCTGGGTTCACTTTTACCCATTTACTTAAACAGGTAAAAAATGCTAACCCAAACCTGCTATTTTCGGGTGCAGTTCGTGGTGTGCGGGTCGGTTGGTTTTTAGCACCCCTATATACAAATGATAATAAAAGAGATTTTTTTCAAATTAGTTGGATCGTGAATGGATCGTTGACACCAATAACCTAGCGATTTTGGCGATTTCTTTGCGATTTGGCGATTTTGGCGATTTCTTTTCTCATGAGCCGCCGTGCACAGCTATGGCCCGGAAAAGGAAACCGCCTAACACACTTGGCGTTACTCCTCCGATTCACCATGAACCCAAGTCCTCAACATTACCCCACCTATCCAACAGGAGCGTGAGGCATCTATAGGAGCCAGGAGAAGCTTAGATGCGAGCAGCAGTGGAGGTGGGGCTGAGAATCAATCGCACAGTGTGTCAAACCTGATTGTGGAGAATTCCGAGGACTCTGGCAAGGTTTCAGAATGGTAATTTTTGGGCGACAATTGACATTTCCAAATTGCGCGGCGCGGGATCTAAGCTCGTATGCATTCCCCCCGTGATTAATAATGGGCAAGCTAGGCAGAGGAAATCATTAAGGAGGTAGCATATAGGAGTGCCTCAATGCTCTGCTATGTTTTGGGGTCGAATCCGCCATATACTGTGATGAATGGATTCCTTGGCAGAGTTTGGAAGAACAACGGCCTTCTGAAAGTTATGTGGTTAAATCTGGTTTATTCTTAGCGCGATATGAGTCTATTGATAAGAAACCTGTGGTGCTAAGCCCGTGGACAATGAACAGGGAATTCAACAAATTTTCAATGAGCAAGGTGGCAATATGGGTCCAATTCCCATATGTGGATATGAAGTATAGGGGTATTAAGTCATTGAGCACGTATTGCAAGTCTTGTTGGGCAGCTTATTGTAGTTGATACTTGCACTGTGAATAAGGAAAGCGTGCAATTTTCTCGTGTCTTCATAGAGTTGATCTGAAAAAGGAGCTGAAGGACTCGGCTTTATTTACTAATGAGAAGGAACAACTGGTTGGGCAAGGAGTAAGGTATGAATGGAAGCCGACCAAATGTGCAAATTGTTCTAACTATGGACACAACGCTGATGTCTACAGGAAGAAAATAGACCAAGTCTGGAGAGCTAAGACTGATGTAATGGTAAATGAAGTTAAGGGCAGGGGAGTTATCGGTGGTGATTCGCAAGTATCAAGGGAGATATTTGTAGGCCACGTTGGCACTAGCAATGAAGGGGACAAGAATACAGTTGAGGCAGTTAGTGCAGGGATCAATGTGGATGGGACTGACCCTGTGAGTGGTGTTGTGGCCAGTGGCAATATTACAAGAGACAGACCAAGCTCTCCAGGTAAGGATCCTCCCGAGCAGAGGACTCTTAACCTTGGTCATGGATAATGCCTCTATATGGAATGTGAGAGGGTGAACTCCCCCTTCAAGCAGAATGAGGTGGCACCTTCTGCAGTAAGAAAAAGTTGAAGTTAGTTTGTTTATTGGAAAATAAGCTCAAGCTGAGCAATGTCCAACATGCAATGAATAAAATGGGCAAGGTGTTTAGGTTTGTGCACAATTTACACTACCATAATGTTGGCTGCATTGTACTAGCTTGGGAGCCTTCAAGGCAGGTGGAACTCCCTGGTATGAGTAACCAGTTTATTCATGTGATATTGAGGGATGATCCTCCTGTTTACATGACTATGGGAATAACAATAATCATCTCACAGTGCAGCTTTGCGGAGATCTGCAACTGATCAAACAGTCTATTAGGGACCTTGGATTGTCTGGGGGATTTTAACTATGTCTTATCTGAGGATGATAAGCTTGGTTGGAATCCTATTCAGGTTAGAGATGTGATGAGTTTCCAGCATTGTGTTTTGGAGTGTGAACTGATGAAGATTAGGCGAAAAGGATGCAAGTATTCATGGACAAATAAACAAGAGATTGAGAATAGAACATGGAGTAAACTTGATTGGGCCTTTGCTAATCAGGAATGGCTGTGCCAATTTAAAGATGTGGAGGCTCACTTTTTGAGTGAAGGGCCGCCAGGTCATACCCCCATCCTTTTGAAAGACTTCTCTCATGTGCAATTTGGCAGGGCTTGCTTCAAGTACTGCAATATGTGGGCAGCTGCTCCATCCTTCCTAAACATTGTTAATGATGTTTGGAACACTGCTCTTTCTGGAAGTAAGTTGTGGTGCTTGAGCCAAAAATTGAAAATGCTTTGAGGCCCTCTAAGGAGGCTTAATAATAGCACATTTGCAGACATTGTGAATAAGGCAAATTGCCTAAGACACGAGGTTCAGGATATCCAAAACAGAATACATCAAGATCCACTTAATAGTGTTCTTCTCCAAATAGAGAAAGTCCTTAGGCAGCAGTTTCAGTTTGCTAGTGCTGCTGCAGAAAAATTCGTGAAACAGAAGGCCAAGTTGAGATGGTTGAGCAATGGCGACCTTAATACAATGTACTTCCACTCTATTTGAGGCAGCAAACATACAAGAGCAGAATAACCTCTATGCAAAGTGAGCAAGGACTGATCACAAATCAGAGCAATGTTTTAGATCACTTCTCTAATTATTTTTGCGGCATCTTGGGGAGCTCTGGAGTTCAAATTGCTGAAATTGAGAGGGATGTGGTGGAGCATGGGCCAGTCTTAGCCTTAGAGGATCAAATAGCCTTGATTAAGCCCTTTGAACCTGATGAGGTATGGGCAGCCTTGGACTCCATTCATGAAGTTACAGCTCCCAGGCTGGATGGATATGGTAGTGGATTTTTAAGCACTTTAAATCAATCACCGGAGGAGATCTAGTTGCAGCAGTACTATATTTCTTCACGGAGGGAAGAATGCTTAAAGAGTTGAATAAGACCACTTTGGTCCTTTTCCCAAAAGTGGACCAGCCTCTAACTGCAGGTGATTGCAGACTTAGCGTCTACACAGTCTTTAAATGCATCTCTATGCTGACTTGCAAAATATTGAAGATGGTGGTTCCTAAACTAGTAAATGAGAATCAATGCGCCTTTGTGCAAGTCGCTCGATCATACATAATGCTCTCATTACTCAAGAGCTTCTCAGGCTATACAATAGGAAGAATACTTCACCCAGATGCCTTCTTAAAGTGGTTCTTAGAAAGGCTTATGATATGGTATGCTGGGAATTCTTGTTTAAATGAGGTTGGTTGAGATTTCCCACTAAATTTATTGCCTGGATTTAGGAGTGTGTTTCCACAGCCTCCTATTCAGTTTTAGTCAAATGGACAGATGGGACAATCCTTCAAAGGTGGCAGAGGTTTGAGAAAGGGATATCCCATGTCTCCTCTGCTTTTTGTTTTAA
Source organism: Craterostigma plantagineum (assembly GCA_027422505.1). Lineage (NCBI taxonomy): Eukaryota > Viridiplantae > Streptophyta > Magnoliopsida > Lamiales > Linderniaceae > Craterostigma > Craterostigma plantagineum. The sequence goes on from JAPQWV010000717.1 coordinate 172,848, forward strand.
TGATGGAATACTTATCAAGAAGGCTACTCAAGGCCGCAATGGCACCTAAACTTAGATATCATCCTCTCTGCAAAGATAAAAAAATTGGCCAACCTCTGTTCTTGATTAATCATCATGTCTTGAAGCGGGAAAAAAAGATCAACTGTCTGGGGTTTTTACTAATAGATGTATTACCCTAATGGGAAATTCACAAAAATGAGTGGATGGTTAGGAAGACCAAGATACACAAAGGATTAGTAATGGAGATTCGATAAATTATCCAACAGGATATTTTTTATGGAAAAGTAATTTGATTGGGGCTTGAAGTTAGTAGAAATTATTAAGAAGTACTCCCCGCTATTTCGATCCAGTATGTTCCTATCCACTTTTTAAGTAAATAACTATCAAGAACGAATAAATTTTTTACTTTGAATAATAACCCCCTCATCATCTGCTGTAAAGGAACTGTTGGCTCCAGTCAGGTAATAAAAGAGGCTATGGATCATTTTGAGGCTGCCATGGGCTTACAGCCAAATCAAGCTTGTTTTGTGCTGGTTTATCTAATTCAGTGAAGAAGTTGATCGTGGAAATCATTGGTTTTCAAAAAGGGATGTTCCCTATGAAATATCTTGGGGTTCCATTATATTCGACTAAATGGTCTAAGATTACCTGCCAAGGGATAATAGATAAGATCACAGCAAGAGTTGAATCCTGGTCAATCGGACACCTTTCATACGTGGGAGAGCATGCCTAGTTAACTATGTGCTCATGACTCTACATAGCTATTAGGGTCCTTCAACATGGCTATTAGGGGTCTTTCAACATGGCTATTAGGGGTCCTTCATTTTACCTAAGTCTATCCTTAATAAGGTAGACAGTATGTGTAGGAGGTTCCTCTGGACTGGGGGTTATGAAGGGAAATGCAATGCTTTAGTTAGTTGGGGCATTGTGTGCAAACTAAAGAGGGATGGAGGTTTGGGGTTAAAAAACTATTGTTTGTGGAATATTGCTCTGATGGGCTAGCAATTGTGGGATATAGGAAGGAAGGATGACAAACTTTGGGTTAAATGGATTGATGGTGTTTATTTAAGGGGTCGGGAAATATTGAATTATAATGTGGTGCACGACAGTAGGTGGCATAGCTGATCAGAATCATGTCTCGGCTGCCGGAAGGGTTGAGAGGGAATAACGGTTTCATTAGATCTAATGGAGTGTTTCATGTTAAATTTACTTACGCCTGGTTGCTTGGAGATGTTAGAAGATTCCCATACTGTTGATTTATTTGGAATCGCCTCAATGTTCCTAAACATGCATTCATTGTTTGGATCATGTTTGACAGGAAATTACTTACTTGTGATAGATTGATTGCGTGGGGATCCCGGTTGGATGCTCTACCTGTAGATTGTCCCAATGCTATGAGGAATCAATTAATCATATTTTCTTTGAATGCTCTTACAGTAGAGAAGTGCTCAGGGGGTTACTGGCTAGCTGCAAGATATTAATGTTCCTGAAGAGTTTGAGCAGTGGTGCTCTTGGGCTATAAGGGCTGCAAAAGGGTTAGCTGGCTGGAAGAAAATCTCAGTTGCTGTGATAGCCGCAGTGGTTTCTTCCTATGGATGGAAAGGAATAGAAGAGTGCATAGATCTGACAATTCTTCTTCAACCGAGTAAATTCACAGAATCAAGCAGGAGATGACTTGGAAGTTGGAAGGATGCTTATTATCTACTAGGTGTAAGAAGTATAAGGAGCTAATAACTAGATTTATGTCACTAAGATGAAGTTGATGTTGCTGTGTCATTCAAGTTAATTTAAACTTGTTCTGTGATGTAATAAGACATTTGGATGTTTATTTCATACAAAAAAATAAAGAATAAAATGATAAAATAATTGATAGATCAAATCTATTGATATGTTTTAAACCCTCTAAGCCTTTATATAATAGTATAGCATAGATACTTGAAAGTACTTTTGCAACTTTCCATATCCAACTTATTTTAGCAATTTTGGATTTTAAAACCCATTATTAGGAAAAGGGAAAATACAGAATCTGCAATATAGGAGTTTTTCAAGTCAGCAAAACATACAAAAAAACGTAGCAAGAGGTCACAAACAATTGTTTCAAAACATCTAACAAAATGTGAAAAAAATTAATAATTTATTAGCAATGTATTAGACAAAAAATCAGCCCAGAAAAAGTGCAACTTGGCATTTGTTCATGGTTCCCCAAAGTTGAAAATTTTCCAGCAAAAATACTGCATTTGATGATGATGATCAGACAACATTTTAAGTGAAGTTAGATAAGCAGAAGTTAAAAAAATTAAGTTGAAATCACATATATGCAAAAAGATGCTCACCTAAAGGAATAGAAATGCGCCGCGACCATAATTTGCTGCTCACGCTTCTTTCCTCGTTATTCTACATCAATTGTTTAATCACATCATTTATAAGATTGAAAATATTAGACGATTTATACAGAAAAGAAATGACCGGCAATATATATTAGACGATATATATATATATAAATATATATATATGTATGTATACCTGAAGCAGTAAATTCCCAGGGCTGTTGTTATTTCATGTATGACTGAAGCCGCAAAGTGAAGATACAGCGTCACTGAACCAAAGAGAATCAAGAAAGATTTCGATGACCCTTTGAAGTAAGGAAAGAAAATTGGCATACTTACTTATGCAAAGAATATATAGAATGGAATTTTATAAATGTACCTGTGTAAGCAAAGAAGCCAAGAACAACCCAGAATTCGTCAAACAAAGGTACTCTGCCACAATATGAAGAAGCATGTAGAATTTGAGCTAAAGAATTATATAACATATTTATCCAAATTTTAGTGAAGAAATGAGTGAAGAATTGTTGTACGAACCCATTGTTAAGCCTAGCAGTGAGTGCATTAGCAACGGCGAGCGGAAGATAAATCAAAGCCTACATTTGAATAAATAATGTAAGAAACTATCTCCAAACAATTCATTTCATGGGTTGTCTCCATGATGTTATTATAACAAGAGACTTATATAACTTGGAATAAAACACTACGTACCATTGACATATTTGTTTTCAATCCCTTAGGCTCATCACAAAGGTGAGACAAAATCATCCTTCCCTGAAGAAAAATGTAGGACCAAAGTTATTTACATATACTTATAAGATTTGTAAGATAAGATGTGTTAGCTACAGTAGGTGCATGGATATCGAATGTACATTTTCTTCAGAACATAGAGACAATAACTAGGATAAATCATTTACCACAAGAAAACCAAATGCGAGGCCAATGCTCAGTACCACCAAATGAGGGTAGTTTCCAATTAGATCAGAAGGAGACAAATAATCCCTGTGTGTCAAACTCAATAATGTTACAGCATAAGATAATAATAGAAAAAATGAAAGAAGATTAGAGACAAAAAGACATACCACACAAGAACTCCCCCCAACAGTACAACAAAAGGATAGAGCTGGAAAATGATTTGAGCAAACTTATCAATTATCGTTTGATTGCTTATATATAGAAACAATTAAAAAAAAAAAATTATTGAAGGTATGCAATAAAGCAGCACCATGGCTAAAGCTTGGACTACGCTTCCTTTCCTGGCCTGAACGACTTTAAGAACATTATGCACGCTGTAGAAAAATGATGTGTTTAGGCATTTGTTGAAACAGATATTCACAATTTAAAGAAGCAAATTTCATATACTTTCAACAAACAAAGAAGAAACTAGTTTCAACAGTCAATCTCGAGCTTCGTGTTGTTCTACTATAGGACAAAATTCTGATATGGAAAAATAACTCCTTTAATTCGTGGAGGAACTAACTTGATCCCAGTCGTAGGTATAACACCAAAAGCTATCATCAGAAACAGTGCAGCATTGTACATGGGGATTTCTGAAAAGAAAAACAAATGTGATTATGGGAATCCTATCAGAATATCTTCAACACATCGGTAATTATGAAGAAACTGACGGAGTACAAATTCATAAAATCAAGCGAATTAAAAGTCGGTTTGACAATAAAAATGAAACATGGACATCATAAATCACAATATTTACCGTTTAGAAATGGAACCCAACTTAACAACGGAATAGATTTCCCAAACGGTTGTGCCCACCACTCAGCTCCTGAGAAAATATGGAAATAACGGCATAAACCTCCTAATAGTTTTTCGCAGATTCAAATACACACAAATGCAGTAAAAGCTTTGTCAGGGTTCACACATTGATAGAGAAACTTACCAACAAAGCCTGTGAAGAAATGAAGCAAATATATCAACATCAATCCTTCTGTTGGTCCATTTATAGCTGGAAGAATGAGAGTATTTGTGAAATAGCTGCACAAAAACAAAACAGAGCTCTTAGTAAAACACATAAAAAAACCGTAGCATTTAGAATGAATCGAGCGAGGCACTGATGGCTTAACTGTTCCCATGATGCCAAGTAAAATGGAACAGCTGATAGAACCCAGAACCAAAATGTACTCCGTCCGCACATGGCAGTGCTCCCAAAAGCCAAAGATTCAAACTAAGGCGAAAAAAGGAACAAAGTAATGTTCCTCAAGAATTGGTATCCACGACTAATGAAGCTCATCACAACAAAGAAACCTTAATCGGAACTTACCGCACACCCGAGGGCATCACAACCTACAGAATTATTTTGAAGGTTTGAATCAGATTTAGAAACAAAAGCTCAGATTAAAACGTCGTAAGAATCAAAGTACACCATAGAATAAAGAAGCCAGTTACCATGATCAAATAGCTCTCCCAATGGACTTGAAGAACTCGTTCTTCTTGCTTGCTTTCCATCAACAGCATCAAAAGTCTAGATGTTCAGTTTTCAAAAAGGATGCGTAAATGATAAGGATCTCAATCACATATATGCAATTGTTGAAAAGAAGGCAAGCTAATGAGCTAAATATGACGTCGAATTCAATTTAGTTCACTGCACTGATAATATTTGGGTAGGAAGAGCTTACTTGATATAAGAAGAGCAGCAATCCATGAGCAAAATGAACCCATCTTGGAGGAGGTGAGTCTAGTTGAGGTGAATATATCTGCAGAGAAATAATTATATCATAAGAGACGAAAATTGCAATTTTCTGGAGATGAAACCAAAAAAAGGGGGAAATCGTACTGAAATAAACATAAAAAGTAATAAAATTATTGAAGAATCCATGGCGTTAATAAACTTATGTGTGTGTGTGGGGGTGGGGGGTCTTACATATCCAATCAACGCAGATGTCACCAAGAACATCGTTCCAGTAAGAGTTATCTGTGGGATTTCAACACACAAATGCATCAGACACTAAAAAAGTTAAGTATAAACGAGAAACAATTAACTGTATTAATACACAAAGTAGTATGACAGAGTAATGTAAATTTACCACATTAGGCCTGAAATCGAGCAGTTCATGTGCCAAATGAGAACAAGAGAAAGTTAGAGACGAAAATTAAGGAAGCCAAAGGAGAAGGACAAATGGCATTTTCTTGTCAAAATCTTAAACAAACACACTTGGACCAAAACAACAGCCTCCTCTGAAATATCAAATATCTGATTCAATGCCTAATATATACATAATACGCTCAAAAGTTCCATATATCCACATCCATATGTAATCCCTTAATACCTCTCGGCATCCTTAACTCCTCAACATCTCATCGTTGAAATATATAACATATCTTTTAAGAAAACTAACTTCATTAACATAAACATAATATTAGTTTGGATCTTTGGAGGAAACTACTGAGTTTCAACCCGATTTCAACAGTTCCCCAGTAAAAGATTAGATGTAAATCAACACCAAGGTCCAAGAAGACGAAACTAGAGTACAATTCTGTAGAATCACATAAATCAATAGCAGACCAAACCTTAAAGACTAAAAATCTGAGTAAAATTAACGCGAAACAAACGCTTACGGCATCCATAGAGGGAACAGATTAACACATCGTGTCCAGTAAGGCTGAAACACGTATTTTGACATCAACGAATTATCAACTCCACTGTACTTATGCCTATGCAATGCCGCAATTCCATGAGCTCCTATGTAACCCATTTGATTCTTTGGCGGTCTTTCACCAATTAATCAGTTAAACAATTCAAAATGTTTCTCCAATCAAAAAGAATCTGCACGGAAAGGAAGACCAATAAAGAAAAGCAAAAAATGGAAGGATAAAAACACTAAGATCGGAAGCACATTCTTTTAAGGACACACAAAAACAGACTTTTCAGCACTTAGCTCTACAAAAGCAAATATAATCAACAAAGATTCGATGCTTCTTCAAGGGTGGTTTAGGAGGAATAAGAACATCGCATCGATCCACAGTGTCATTAAACTATTCACAAACAAATAAAATAGCGAAAGAAAGGTAACCCATAGTGTAAAAAATCAACAAGTTGCGGAAAAAAATTGTTTAACATACGATTTACGAATGAAACAAGCATCTCTGCAAAATGTATCACAGCATTTGATACAAAAATACAAATAAAAAAAAAAAAAAAAGATACCACGCGGCAAAAGCAAATCGAAAGGGAGAACGAGGGATCAATGAGATTTCTCGCATATGATGAACATACAGAGATCAAACATCAAAAGGAAGAGAATAGTAGATCGAAGAAAAAAACGTCACGATGTAAAATGCTGTTCTTTCTCCCGCTTTTGCTTTTGGTCGTAAAGCGCTTTCACACAAGAGAGACTGTGTAATGACACTTCACTTCAAAGCTACAATTATTATTCAAGAATAATTGAAGTTAAATACTAAACTACCACTAAATTACATTTAGACCCCTCAATCTAATTAAGTTATCTCAATGCAGTAATATCGAGAAGCTAGCTATCTATTAGAGCTGTCAATGGGCTGGTAGAAGTTTATTAATTTTTTTATTTTTAATTTTATACTTTAATTTATTATATATTTTTTAATTAATTAAGGTATTGATTGATAAATTATAGATAACCAACATATAATTATATATTTATTAACATATATGTAGTAAATTATGCTCTAATTAATGAATTATTAACTATAAACCTAATGATATATTTATTAACATTAATATATTTAAATATAATGTATAATACATATATATAATTAATAAAATTGGTGGGCCGGCCCGCGGGCTGGCCCATTCAGGCCCGCTCCTTAGCGGGTCTAAAAATATCCAGCGGCCGGCCCGCGGGCCACGGGCCAAATTGACCGCTCTACTATCTATATTCTAAGAATTGTTTGGTCTTTGGGAAGAATTTATTTTGTATTGTATTGTAAAATAAACTATGGCAATCTTGGATGGTTAGTGTCACGCCCCTACTAATTTACTTAGAATATTTTCTAAGTGTTTGAGGTTCGTGCGGCCTAACTCGCTCACGTTCAAGTTAGTCAGCCCTTCGCAATTACTCGAATTCTTTTCTCGCAGAACTCTCTGTTTGTGTGCTTAAGTGTGCCTTTGCTTGAGCAAACAACAAAGGTACGGGCAAACCCAACCTTTTTCTTTTATTTCCAAAAGATACTAGGACTCAGAAGAACACAGTTTACAGCACTATCTCGGATGCCTAAAATACAAGGCAACATAAACAATATATAGACTTCATCAAGCCTTCAGTTGGCTAATTTCAAACGGCTACCTGCTCCGGGAAGCAATTTCTTGCAAACTGAAACTGTCAGGCCGCCAGGCAGTTTCTTGCTGGCTTGCTCAGGGAAGTTTTTTGGCCAGGCTGGGTCTTGCAAACTGAAACGGTTGTTTAACGTCGCCTATACTTGAGTATAGGCGACGGTTGTTAGGCGACGGTTTTTAAACAACCGTCACATGTCAAAAGAAAATTGAAAAAAAAGAAATACAGAAACCGTCAGCGCCACCGACTCTCTCAGCCCTCGCGTAGCCTTGAAGCTATCTGGCGACCTCGCACCATCTACCCCTCGCCGCTCAAAGTCACCAAACCTAAGACACACCACCAGACTGACTCTCGCAGTGCCTGATAAACGCATTTTCATTCGTTTATCTCCATCATTTTCATGTTGAATATTTGGTTTATGTGAGTTGTCTCGTGCATTTACTCTTAATTTTTACATATTTTGATGTCAAAGGTATATGAGGCGATTTTTTGAGACGAACCGCGTAAACATGGAGCAGAAATTACAATTTTTCAATCAACACGGCCTTCAACATGGCCATGTCTAGCAGAAGGAAGGAGAACTCTAGCTTCGGCCTCCCAACACGGCCTTTAACACGGCCATGTTTGTCAGCAGAAAAGAAAACACACTTGCGGCCCTTTAACACGGCCGGACACATGGCCGTGTTGACCAACAGTGTTGGGCCTTAAACCCTAAGCCCGAAGGATACATGGCCGTGTTTGAAGCCATGTTCACCCTGTTTTCTACTTAAGCCGCAATTTGAAGCCCTAAGAGCATCTAAGCCGCCACAACTCATTTCTAATCACCAAAACACCTCAAGGACGACTCAAGAACCCTAGAGATCAATCTCAAATGATCTCTAGGTGCTAAAGTGAAGACTTGAAGCTCATTTACACCGGAGGATCGAACAAAGTACGAGGGATAAGCTTGAGCTCGCTAAATAGGGAAGAATCTATGTATTTCTCTGCTTTGTTTCGTATACATTTCGTGGCTTTTTCCTTCACTATGAGTAGCTAATCATTTTGTGTGTTTGGGATGAGAAGAACGCTAGATAGCGTCGTAGTTTGGACGTAAAATACTCGTGAACACATGATATGGCTTTGTATCGTTTATGACAGCTTTTATTCGATTCAATATGTCTATGTATTGTTTTGAGAATCACATTTGGCATGTCTATGTGTTGGTGTGATGTTTAGTAGACCGATAAGGGCGAAAGCTAAATGACGGTTCGTTCTATCGTAAACGTTAGGCGTCGACTATAGGGCGAAAGCAAATAGTCGACCCTCAATTTAGATAAACTACTATATATTCTCGTTACCAATTAGGGCGAAAGCTAAGTTGGAAATGAGTAGGAATTATCGTGACATAGTCCTTAATCATGTGGTAACGGTAGTTACGACTTCATCGACGATATCTAGCGGGATTCGAAATCCCAAGCACATTCCTTTTATTCAAAGTTACTCTTAAATCTTTAGTTGTGTTTTGATCATTTTTCTGTGTTATTTAAGTTGTTGTGACTTAGTTCAAATATAAAAATCTCAATCATTCGTTAGGCTAGATATTGAATTGATAGGTTATTACTAGTAATCAAGATTATTCCTCGTGTTCGATACTCGGATACTCGCTATAGCTATTTTACAAACGATAGTTACACTGCTATCGCGTGTGGTGATAGTTATAACATATTCGTTTTAATTATTACTTGACGTACTTGCACGAACTTTTATTTAATATATTAACGTACACGCACGCGATCAGTGCCCCCTTTGGCCACTAGACCCACCTCCGCCACCAGATTCGACGACCCTTGCATCCACTAGATCCGCCACCAGAGCCACCATATCTGCCTGCGCAGCCTTCCATCCGTGTCCCGCCACCGAGACCCAACCTTACAGCCACAAGATACCCTTGCCACGAGTCTCGTCGCCGTCAATTGTCGAAGCCTTCCCATCCTCGCCGCCGTCTCTCGCGGTTAGCTGTCGCCGCCAAGCACCACTTACACCAGGTCTCATGTGGTGATTAAAGAGACTGAAAAAATTAAGTTAAGGGTTTCGGTTTAGATAAATTGATGAGAGAGAGAGGATAAAAGATAGAGAAAATATAGATGACAGAATAACGTGACGAGAAGATGAGAATCCTATGCAGGGGCGGATCCAGAAATTTTTAATTGGTGGGGCCGTAAATTTTTTTTCTTTTGCTTTCGCGAGTCATTTTCACGTAATCGACTAAAGTCTTCCTCCGCACATTCGAAGATGAGTTAATCATGTGGGGATATTTTTCCTGAAATAATTATTATTGACTAGTTCAATTACTATCGATGGCCTATCAAAAGTTAATGAAAAAGATAAAAAAAAAAGTTGTATATATTAAATCATATATATTAAAGAACATATATAAATAATTAAAAAGAAAAAATTAAGACGAAAAGAAAATAAGTGTCAATATAACTAAAAAGTAAATATGAATAAAAAAGAAAAAAGAAAAGACCAAAACCGAATGATAACAATAAAAGACTAAAAATTTAAAAGAAGCGTTAAACTTTAAAATAACTACAAATAGAAGAAAATAATAGAATAATAAGCGTCACAGGGGCTCGATCTCATGACCTTGCCAACACGAGTTCAGGTTACTGACCACTGCGCTACTTGCAAAATTGATTATGTTTAATATTAGGAATATATATATACACGTTTGGTGAATATCATACATATATAGCACTAAAAACTTCGAAAATTTTCGCGGGGGCCGTGGCCCCCCCGGGCCACAACATAGATCCGCCCCTGATCTTATGCTTTCATTACTTTTTAAAAGTATTTTATTGCAAGATAACAACATAACAACGTCGGTTTACACAAACCGTTGCATTTTATTAAGTGGTATTACCAGCCATTCTGGAGGAGCAGTTGATTTAGCAATTTCTAGTCTTCATCTATCTGGTGTTTCATCCATTTTATTTCAAATGATGAATAGAAATATGCTTTCAGCTGGCTCAGAGAAAGCGAGCAGCACCTTGTTTGTACTGGTTGGAGAGGAACGGAAAGCCCTCAGGCTGAATGCGTGTTTTCCGTGGTTTTCCCATGTTACAAAGGTGTGTCTGGTCTGGTGTAGCTAATGTGACTTTCTCGATCTAATGCTAGCCTGACCCGCTCTTAGTAAGGAAGCCGAAAAGGGAGATAAGATGTTTTTACGCTTTACTTGAGTTTTCAGTCGCACAAAGTTCTCTTACCTAAATTTTCAGCGACGGTTTTTAATAGAAACCAACGCATAAAGTTCACTTACACTATAGGCGACGGTTACGAGTTAACAACCGTCGCCTATAATGAAGAAAAAATCAATAATATTACAAATATGCCACCGCGTATACTCTAGGCAACGGTTTTTTCAGAAATAACCGCCTATAGTGCCGTCGCCTATACAATTTTTTGTACTAGTGGTGCCTTGCGCGCCCCGCGCACGTCATGACTCGCAGTGCCGCGCGCGTTGCCCTGCCTTGCCCGCGCGCCGTGTGCTGCGCTGGCTGTGTTCCTCGTAAGTCCTGGCCAGGCCCTGGCCAGGCGAAGCCCCACCAAGCAAATGCCCCATTATGCGTGGCATGTAAGTTTTTAGCCGAAGGTGACGCACGACCACGTCATGCCCCAAAGTTAGGGTCTAACAGTTAGCAACATATATGTAGAATGTATGCAAAGCCAATATAATAATAATTATAATCTCCTTGGGATATCCATAGAACATTAACAAACGAGCTTTGACCTTGACCACTACGTGACCTACTACTTTGGGCAAACGAGCCAACATTTTTTGTGCTATTTTCTATTAATATTAATTTGTTAATTGTTTTTAAACAAATAAATTACTATGTTACTTTTAGATGTATCTAGAATGATAAGGCTAAGGTCCATTGTTTAATGAGATGGCAATGGGGCGGGTCCGGGTCGGACCCGCCTTGGACCCGTCTCGAAATAACCGGGTTTTACCCGATAATCCGGGTCTCGGGGCGGTCCCGGGTCTCAAAAGAAGAAACTCGGCCGGGTTCGGGGCGGGTCCCGGGTCTGGCAAACCCCGCCACGAGACCCGGTCCGAAACCCGCCCCGGAAATATATATTATACTTCAATTCGTAATTACGTATTATATAGAATTATTGCTAACATTATGAATAGAAAATCTGTTGGTCTTTATGGTAGAGGTTTGGTATTATAAACGTAAGGTCACGGGTTCGAGTCTCAAGCACTACATTTATCCATTTTATCTTTTAGAAAATAAAAAGAAAAGAAAAAAATCAATAGAACCGGGTATGGCGGGTTGGACCCGCCCCGCTCGGGTCCCGGGTCCGCGGAAAAGTAACCGGGGCGGGTCTCGGGTCCGGCAAAACCCGCCCCATACCCGCCCCATTGCCAGCCTAATTGTTTATACGCTCCAAGTGCATTTAACTATTATTGCCAAAGCAAGTTCATTTTAATGGAGAAAATGAAAAGGTGTAACATATTAAACCATTTTTAATCGAACATAACTTATTTATTCAAGTTTTGTAGTCTAGTGGTTTCTCTCATTTGTATCTGTTAGGATTTCGACCGCGCTATAATTCTAAGACAACGTATTTCCGTACGTATTTGAAGATAGAAGCAAACAAGCGAAAAATAGAACAAGCGATATAATGTGGTTCGGCTCTAACGTTAAGCCTACATCCACGACCCCAAAGAGAACCTTTATTGATTAAGCAAATTGGAATTACAAGACTAAATCTTTCTCTCCAATATTTAACTTGCACTCTGATAGTTCTCTTTTGCTTCCTTTGTTGGTCTGAACTCGTTGCTAGCCCTCACAAGGATCCTTTTATACATCAAATCTTCAGTGAACTGCTTTTTAATCCACGTCTCTTATTGCTTATAAACTGACATCCATGACCCACGTATGCTTTGTACAGTTACTAGCTTTTGGAAGTCTTGTGAAATTAGCACTTTTATACAAAGCAACGACTTCATTCCTTCTGTTAAGGTAATTCACAAGCTCAGATATGGAGCAGCTGCGAGGAACGAGCATATGTATTGCTCTGTTAGAGTGTTGCTGAAAATCAGAGTTGCAACTCTTGGAGAAGTTGCTGAATGGAATAAGCAAGTCACTTATAAAGCTGCAGCTGCTAGGAGTGTTTCTACACGCTGGAATATGAGCTGGAATTAGTTTGTTAACCTCACGTGTTCTTTTTCGAATAAAACAGTGGACAGTGCACTGAGGTTGTTAGATCATTTTGTACGGGGTTTATCTTTCTGGGTAGGGTTTATCAAGGTCAGCGATAAACAGAGAAAGAGAGGTATCCTGTGTGATCTGTAAGCTCAAACAATCAGCAATAAAAGGCTCCTGATCTTTGGCCGTGGATGTAGGCTGAAACCTTCAGCTGAACCACGTAAAATTGCTTGTCTGTTTCTGATTTTGTGTTTCCAGTTTCTGCTCTTATTAAACCAAACGTTAAAGCAAGCATACAACCACTCGAAACTGTTCTAATCATCTGTTAACTGATACATAAAACGCTACAACTGGTGCGGTGAGCGTGGACCTCAGTTAAGGAAGATGAGCACGGCACGCTTTGATGTTGAAAAGTTTACTGGACAGAATGACTTTAGATGGAGGCTGAAGATGAGAGCTCTCCTGACGCAGCAAGGAGTGATCGAGGCACTGAAAGATGAGAAGTCAATGCCTGCGGAGCTGTCAGCTGCGGATAAGAAAGCAATGATCGAGAAAGCCCATAGTGTAATCATTCTCTGCCTTGGTGATAAAGTGTTAAGGCAGGTTGCTAAGGAGGAGAATGCGGCTGGGCTGTGGTCAAAGCTGGAGAGTTTGTATATGACAAAATCACTGGCGAATCGACTGTACTTGAAACAGGCATTGTATTCCTACAAGATGACTGAAGACAAGCCGATTGAGGAACAAATAGACAAGTGGTCAAAGCTGATTCTGGATCTGGAAAACATAGAGGTTGAGATCGCAGATGAGGACCAGGCTGTGCTGTTATTGAGCTCTCTGCCGAAAAGTTATGATCACTTTAAAGAAACTCTGTTGTATGCCCATGAGGAGTTGAGTCTTGAGGATGTACTGTCTGCCATTCACTCAAGACAACTCAATAGGCGAGCCGAAGTAAAGCCTGAGGGGCCTGGAGAGAGTTTGAATGTGTGTGGTAGAAGTTGCACCATAGAATTCAAGAAAGGAAGTAAGAAAGGGAGATCCAAGTCAAGAGGGAAGATCAAATGTTTTCACTGCCATGAGGAGGGGCACATAAGGCGGCTCTGTCCACACAGAGCAAGTACTTCACAGCATAAACCGAAGGAACATGGTGAAGTTTCTGTGGTAGCTGAAGGATATGAAGTTGCTGAGGTGCTTAATGTAACTGATGGTGATAAACATAAAGAATGGATCATTGACTCTGGATGCTCATTCCATATGACTTCCAACAGGAGCTGGTTAATGGACTTCAGGCACTATGAAGGAGGCAGAGTGTTATTGGGAAATGACACCCCATGCTCGATTCAAGGGATAGGATCAGTTAAAATCAGAATGCATACAGGGAGTGAGATTATGTTCAAGGATGTAAGATACATACCTGAGTTGAAGAGAAATCTCATTTCTGTGGGGATGCTAGATGATATGGGATATGAAATAACAACAAGGAATGGATTAATGAAGGTTCATAAAGGTTCTCTGCTTGTAATGAAGGGCATCAAATCAAATGGAGTATACTCTCTGATAGGAACAACACTTACAGAAACTGCTCTTGTTGCGAGGAAGGATGAGAATGTTACCAGTCTCTGGCATAGAAGACTGGGGCATGTCAGTGTAAAGGGACTTCAAGAATTATCCAAGCAAGGTATGTTTGGAAAGGACAAGATTGAAGACCTTGAATTCTGTGAGCAATGTGTGTTGGGAAAATCTCACAAGGTGAGGTTTGAAACTGGGATACACAACACCTCTGAACCATTGGGATACCTTCATTCTGATCTTTGGGGACCAGCCTCAGTAATGTCACATGGTGGGGCTAGGTATTTCATGCCAATTATTGATGATTACTCGAGAAAGGTCTGGACATTCACATTGAAGACAAAGGATCAGGCTCTGGATAGGTTTAAAGTTTGGAAGAAGTCAGTGGAACTACAGACTGGCAGAAAGGTGAAGGTGTTAAGGACTGATAATGGGCTGGAATTCTGTTCTAAAGAATTCAATTCATTCTATGAAGGAGAGGGAATTAAAAGGCATAGAACTGTCCCTTATAACCCACAGCAGAATGGGATAGCAGAAAGAATGAACCGAACTCTGCTCGAGAGGACAAGATGCATGATGCTTAGTGCAGGTTTGCCCAAGGCTTTCTGGGCAGAAACATTAGCCACTGCAACTTACCTGGTGAACAGATGCCCATCAACAGCTCTGAACTGCAAAACTCCTGAAGAGGTGTGGACAGGATCAAAGCCAAGCTTACTGCACTTGAGGGTGTTTGGCATATTTACATGTGAAGGGGGACAAACTGGAAACCAGGGCTGTTAAGTCCATCTTCATAGGATATCCTGAAGGAGTAAAAGGATATAAGTTGTGGAGTCTAGAACCTGGGGCTAACAGATGCTTTCTAAGCAGGGATGTGATATTTTCAGAAGCTGTGATGGCAAACCTTGAAAGGAATTCAGTACTGGAAAGAGGGCTGAAGATGGATGGCTCAGAATTTCTGGGGAAGATTCAGCTTGAGGTGGAGCAGACCAAAGAGAATAAAGGACCTGCTGGGGAAACCACACCTGAAGCTGAGCAACCAGAACAAGCTGAAGAGGCTGGTTCAGAGCATGCTGAACCAGAGTATGCTGAACCAGATCCAGTCCAAACAACCCCCAGAAAGGAAATCGAATACATGCTCACTAGAGACAGACAAAGAAGAGAAGTGAGGGCACCAAAGAGATTTGGTCAAGCAGATGCCATAGCTTTTGCATTCTCTATGGCAGAGGAAACAGGAGATGAACCAAAATCATACCAGGAAGCAGTGAGAGCCTCAGATGGTAAAAACTGGAAGCTTGCAATGGATGATGAAATGGATTCTTTGTTGAAGAATGACACTTGGAGACTAGTTGAGAGGCCAGCAAATCAGAAGATCATTAAGTGCAAATGGATCTTCAAAAGAAAGCTCGAAGCAAACTCAAAGGTTAGGCATAAGGCCAGAGTAGCAAAGGGCTTCACACAGCAAGAGGGAGTTGATTATAATGATATATTTTCTACCGTGGTGAAACAGAGGTCCATAAGACTAATGCTTTCCTTGGTAACACAGTTTAACCTTGAATTGGAGCAGCTTGATGTAAAGACTGCCTTCTTGTATGGCAGCTTGGAAGAGACTATATACATGGCACAACCTGAGGGCTATGAAGCAAAAGGAAAGAAGGAACAAGTGTGTCTGCTGAAAAGGTCATTGTATGGGTTGAAGCAGAGCCCGAGGCAGTGGAACAAAAGGTTTGATCAATTCATAGTTAAGAATCAGTTCAGGAGAAGCAGCTATGATCCCTGCATATACATGAAAACTTGCTCACAGAACAGAATTTGCTACCTACTTCTGTATGTAGATGATATCTTGTTGGCTAGTGACAGCAAAGCTGAAATAGGGACAGTCAAAGAACTTCTGAAGTCTGAGTTTGAGATGAAGGATCTTGGTCCAGCCAAGATAATTCTGGGAATGGAGATTGATCGAGATAGAACCAAGCACTACCTGAAACTGCATCAGAAAAGCTATTTGAGCTCAGTTTTGAAGAAGTTCGAAATGAGCAGATCAAAAGCAGTAGGAACTCCCTTAGCTGCACATTTCAAGCTAAGGAAAGGTGATGATGATATCACAGAAGAAGAAGAAGCATACATGAGCAAGATTCCATATGCAAGTGTTGTGGGGTCACTAATGTATGCTATGGTCTGTACAAGACCAGACCTTGCATACTCTGTTAGTATGGTAAGCCGCTTCATGGCATGTCCAAGGAAGAATCATTGGGTTGCTTTAAAATGGGTACTGAGATACTTGAGTGGGACATTGGAGAAGGGGTTGATATACAAAAGGGATATGAAATTACTAGCAGGGAAGGTGCTATAGCAGGATTTGTTGATTCCGATTATGCTGGTTGTTATGATACTAGGAAGTCACTAACAGGCTATATCTTCACCTCGTATGGGACAGCCATCAGCTGGAAGGCATCATTGCAGAAGGTTGTTGCATTGTCTACTACGAAGGCAGAGTACATTGCCTTGACTGAAGCTGTTAAAGAGGGAATGTGGCTTAAGGGGCTGATAAGAGAGCTGCTGATTTATCAGTCAGTTATAAGTGTTCTGTGACAATCAAGGGGCACTGCACTTGGCAAAGGATAGTGTATATCACGAAAGAACCAAGCATGTTGATGTGAGACTTCACTTTATCAGAGGGGTGATAGGTTCAGGTGAAGTTTCAGTGAAGAAGATATCAACAGATGACAATCCTGCTGACATGATCACCAAGCCGGTTTCAAACAAGAAATTCAACTATTGTTTGGAGTTGGTAAGGTGTGTTGATGCTCCTTGACTGAAAGGAGTTGGAGTGCCAAAGATCAGAACTTGAGCTAATGAATTAAGGTGGAGATTTGTTAAGGTAATTCACAAGCTCAGATATGGAGCAGCTGCGAGGAACGAGCATATGTATTGCTCTGTTAGAGTGTTGCTGAAAATCAGAGTTGCAACTATTGGAGAAGTTGCTGAATGGAATAAGCAAGTCACTTATAAAGCTGCAGCTGCTAGGAGCGTTTCTACACGCTGGAATATGAGCTGGAATTAGTTTGTTAACCTCACGTGTTCTTTTTCGAATAAAACAGTGGACAGTGCACAGAGGTTGTTAGATCATTTTGTACGGGGTTTATCTTTCTGGGTAGGGTTTATCAAGGTGAGCGATAAACAGAGAAAGAGAGGTATCCTGTGTGATCTGTAAGCTCAAACAATCAGCAATATAAGGCTCCTGATCTTTGGCCGTGGATGTAGGCTGAAACCTTCAGCTGAACCACGTAAAATTGCTTGTCTGTTTCTGGTTTTGTGTTTCCAGTTTCTGCTCTTATTAAACCAAACGTTAAAGCAAGCATACAACCACTCGAAACTGTTCTAATCATCTGTTAACTGATACATAAAACGCTACACCTTCAGCAACTATCTTTGAGGATTTTGATGATTTAATTTCTCCACAGTATCTTTAGATTTGTGTGTTGGGAAATCGAGAAACTGATAGCAGGTTTCGTTTGATTATAAATACTAGTAGCACACACGATGTGTGTGCAAGACTATATAAATCTAATACCACTAATTTATATTTTAAATTTTAATCGGTAAAACTGTAATGTTGGATTTAATTTTATATTATTTTTAAGAATTTAAAAATAATTTTAGAGGATGTAATGAAGATAGATTAAAATTAGGGTATAGCGGTAATTTGGTGGCTGACATACCAATCAATTTGGGAGCAATTACTATACTAAAGGCCATATCCCTTAATAAAATAGAAAAGTAATATTCACGAACTTAACCAAACAAAAATAAATGAACTGTTAAATCATCTCCAATTGAAAAACTCATTTTCAAACTCAAACGCATTCTCAAACTCAAATGCAGTAATTCTTCTCCAACCGACAGACGAATTGACCATTATTGAAATATTCTCTTCTACCTCATTTTTTAATATTACCCATTTAATTTACAACTTTACAAACTAAACCGCATTGTTATTTAATTCGATTAGAAAAATAATGTCACAAACTTAATAGTAAACTCAATATTTTTTTCATATAAAAAACATAGAAAAAATAACTAATAATAACAGGCTTTCATATACTCTATTTATTTTTTTTATTTTTTATATGGGTACTTTAATAATGAAAATAAAAATAGGGTATATACTGTAATTTTTAAAACATCAGACGCATCTTTGGGATATCTCATTCTCAAACGCATATATGCATTTTAAAACAGGAGAAAGAAGAAAGAAACACATTTTGAGTTTGCGTTTGGTGTACGATTGGAGAACTTCTAGTATACATTTTGCGTTTTTGGGTATTGTTTGGAGATACTCTTATAGGATATACTTATTTATTATTTCTCGCAAGTTGTAATTTATGTGGCAAGCATGCACACCAGGGGCGGATCCAGTATAGGGCCCGAGGGGGCCACGGCCCCCCGGAAAATTTTCGAGATTTTTAGTACTTACGTGTAGTATAAATCTTAGTACGTATAAATGAAGAAACGTAACAGAAAAATATGAAATTGTCTGTTGGCTCAGTGTTTAGGAGCTCTAAACACTAGCTGTTGGTCTTTGGTTCAAACCCTTCTCCAGTTTTTTTTTTTTATATATATTTTTACTTTATATTTTAACGATTTTTAATTCAATTACGTTTTAATTCTATTAGATTAATATTTGGTTAAATTTTACTCCCGGTTATTTAATGATAAAAATAAAATAAATCAATGTATATATAATTTTTTAAATATCTCCAAAAATAATTTAACAATAATATCACAAATACAATAAATGTGTATATATTAGAACCATTTTAAATTTTAACTTGGTGACATTTTGATGATTTTACCATCCAAATGATATTTTGATGATCTTATCAAGAATGAACAATATTTACTGTTCAGGTAAATATTGTTTTTTTTACTTTTTAAATAAGAATCCCGGTCTCCTCGCTCATTTTAAACTATATGTTTGCTATTTAATGGGAAATATATTTTCATTTAAAGTTTATCATGAACTTTGGATCTTCTATTTTGTGTCGCCGTAAACGCGAGGTATACAAATTTATATTACGGCACCTCCCGCTCCTCGCTAAAAAAAAATTATGGCCCCCCAAAACACTACAATGTGGTGCGTCCATACACGACACGGACTTTCTTTGTCCCCATAACTTGCATTTAGTTATTTATTATTTATGTGTACATTTTTTTTGGTATGTTAACTTTATCTGAAGAATACATAGATATATATATATATATCTATATATATATATATAGAGAGAGAGAGAGAGAGAGAGAGAGAGAGGGAGAGAAATTTTATGGAGCACCTTATGTGGGCACCTGTTGATATGGCACAGATTCGTGCCATTTCAATATAAAATATATATATATATATATATTATATTCATGGAGAATTTTTTCTGTATGAGAACTCCCCAAATAAATTTGACCTCAAAACTAACGGAATTGACCGTTGGTGCCGTTAAATATTTAAAAAAAAAATTGCTTAAATATTAAAAAACGAAAATAAAATTTAGAAAATATAGTAAAGTAAAATAAAAAAGAGACTAAATTTAAAAATTGAAAATAAAATTAAAAAAAAAAATAAAATAAGTAACAAAAATCCGAATTTTAAAAAATTAAAATATTATTAAAATAAAAAGAAACTAAAATCCTAAAAACAGAGATATCTTTTAAATATAAAAGAAAATTAAAAAATAAAAAGTTTTTAATTAAAATAAAAAATTAATTTAGAAAAACAAGAAATATAATTAAAATAAAAACAAAATGAAAAATAAATTTAAATTAAAAAAGTTAAAGATCAGCTTCTTCCACGATCTCGCTATCCGAATTTTTCTTCAACAGTCATCTCCTCTGCGGAGTGATCAACCACACCTTTGTTGGGCGTGGCCTGATCCTCTGCTTCCCTTTTTGGGAGAAATCAACGGTTCATCCTCCGATATCCTTTTTAATATTTTGTTTCTTATTTTATTTTTATTTTAATATTAATTTTTATTTTATTTAAAATTTTTAGTTTTATTTTTTATTTCTTTTTGATTTTAAATATATCTCTATTTTTCAGAATTTTAGTTTCTTTTTATTTTAATTTTATTTTAAATTTTTTAAAATTTATATTTGTTTCTTATTTTATTTTTGATTTAATTATATTTCAAATTTTAAATTTTAGTCTTTTTTGTTCATTTTTACTTTTATTATATTCTTTTAAAGTTTATTTTTGTTTTTTAATAATAAGCAATTCTTTTAAAAATATTTAACGGCACTAACTCAATTCCGTTAGTTTTGACGGTCAATCCGGTCAACCTGACGAAAAGGACTGAGGTCGATTAATGGTTAAAAACCGAGGGACATATATTGACGAAGTGTGTTTCGAGAGACTGAAACTGATGTAGGCCTATAACTGAGGGAACAAATTTGCAGTTATCCCAATTTATTTCAAATAACTAAGTTTATGGATCTGAATCTTCTTGTCGTCAATAAAATAACCACAGCCTTCGATGAGACTAATTCCTCTAATTCCTCAACGAGTGCTATAATATATAAATCTATAACAGTAAATTTATTTTAATTTGAAATAGTTAATTAAAATTATAATTAAAATTTTATTATATATTAAAATATATATAAAAACTATATAATTAAATGTATAAAATAATTAAAAATAGTAATTAACAAAAAATAGTTAATATCAGATAGTGGGTGATTTTTAAACTTTATTTATTCCATTTTATTAAGCGTGATGCTGAGTATAATTAACTATTTGTAATTATTATATGTTAATAAAATTATTAAATTTATGTTTGATAGTGGGTAGTTATTGTGGAATTAACATGTCATAGTGGGTTTTTTTTAGTTTTTTATTGTTTAATTTATTTTTTAAGTAAAGGGAGACATGTCTGCAAATTAGGACACCTATATTTCTATAATTATATAAGATATATTATATTCATGGAGATTTTTTTTCTGCATGAGAACTCCCCAATAAATTTATCGTAATCCCACTTATTTCAAATAACTAAGTTTCACTACAAAAAATGTTATTTTATGTGACCATGTTTTTGTGATAACATTAAAAATCATCACATAAAATTAGATTATATGAGGAAATAATTTTTTCTCACAATAACTATTTATAATGTGAAGAATTTTTTTTCCTCATAATGAATATATAATATGTGAGGAAACTGTTTTTTCATCACATAATAGTAATATATTTCCTCACAAAAGCTAAACATTAATGTGATAGATAAAATCCTCACATATAGTTAACAAATTTCCTAATAATAAATAAATTTTTTATGTGACAAAAAATCCTCACATAAAACAAAAGAGAAGCCGTCGTCACCAATAATATGTATTAGAGTATATGATAATTTTAGTCATTAGAAATGTGAGAATATTTCTATATTATAAATCATTGTAATTATGAGGAAAAATATGTTTAACGCGAGGAATATTTTCGTAGTATATAATAGTAATTGTGAGGAAAAATTTTTTTAATGTGAGGAATATTTCGCATTATATATCATAGTAATTGTGAGGAATATTTTGTGAGGAATATTTTCGTATTATATATCATGGTCATTGTGAGGAAAATTAATTTAATGTGAGTAGGGATGACATGGAGCGGGTCTAGACCCGGACCCGCCTACATCCGCCCCTAATGAATCGGTTTTTTTTTTTCTATTCGGGTAATGGGGCGGGTCACGGGTCCGAAAATCTCAACCCGACCCGAGATCCTCCGATATATATTATATTTAAATTTATTTTATTGTACGTATATATACATAAAGTGTTCAAATTATTAATAAAAAGCTTTGTAGCCTACTGGATAAGTCTTTAGTTAATTTGCTATAGGTCGTGGGATCGAATCCTACTTTTGTACTTTTAAAAAAATTCGATCTAAAAATAAAGAAAAAGGAGAAAATAGCTGACCCGGTCCATTCGGGTCCGGCCCGGGGCGAGGCGGGGCGGGTCCCGGTCCGCGGCCAAACCCGACCCATACCCGTCCTGCTGCCATCCCTAAATGTGAGGCATATTTTCGTAGTATATATTATGGTAATTATGAGGAAAAACATATTTAAAGTGACAAATTTTTTGTTGCGTTTATATGTTTAAATGTGAGGAAGTTCAAAATGTGACAAAATAGTATATCTATTGTGAAATATTTCGTCACAATAAGAATTTTATGCGAGGAAATTGCACTCCTCACATATGCCAAATGTGAGGAAATAAATATCGTCACATTAGGCGCGATTTGATCTTATGCCACGGGC
Organism: Craterostigma plantagineum; assembly: GCA_027422505.1. Lineage (NCBI taxonomy): Eukaryota > Viridiplantae > Streptophyta > Magnoliopsida > Lamiales > Linderniaceae > Craterostigma > Craterostigma plantagineum. The sequence goes on from JAPQWV010000717.1 coordinate 195,494, forward strand.
CTTCGGTGACGAGCCGGTGACGAAAATTTTTCCTCACATTAAATTTATGTGACGAAAATTTACTCTTTTGTGGGGAAAAAAATCGTCGCATAAAATGATTTTTTTTGTAGTGTTTTATGAATCTGAATCTTATTGCCGCAATAAATAACCACAGCCTTCGAGTGAGACTAATTTCTCTAGTTGTGCATTTCTTCATTACCCGAGTAAGAACACTTTAGAATTTAATTTAATTTCGTGAAATACAATTTGAAATAATTAATTCGGAAGCAGTGAAAATTGATTTGGGTATAATGATAATTTATCAGGATAGACTGAACCGCACGAGATTTATGTGGTTCGATCAATATTTGTTGGAGAACAATAATTATCTCTGCTGAGAGCACCGTGACGATGGTTGCTGTGTGGTTTAAAATTAAAGTTGCCACACTCACCATCAGCTATCACCATCAGCTATAGCTTTTGGCGCTTGGTCCTAAGAATATTGCATACTCCACAAAGAGGCAATTTTTTTCACTATATCGGCGAAGCTAAATTTAACCCTCCTTGATATATCATTTGCTCCCGTTTTTCAGTAGCTAATTAGAGTTCGGGACTACAATAGCTAAATTTAACCCTCCTTGATAAATTTAACCCTCCTTGCATTAGAGTTTCATATTTGCATAAGTGCTTTTTCCATCATATTGGACTTTGACATGTCATAATGGGCTTGGCCCAACTGCACGTAAGAGATTATATCTTATGCGGAAAATAAAATAATAACATAATAAATGAGGATGTCACTTGTCACATTATCATCACACAATTTATTGTATTTTTCTGTGATGTCATATAATCCAGGAAGCTATGATTGCGAATTTGATGTTGGGGAACTGTACTAAACTATGATGCAATAACAGTGACACAACGAAAACAGATGGGGAAACGAAACAACCTGAACCATATGTATATGCCTCCTTGCATATACACATCTGAAAACATGGTAGACCATCACATGTTTCTGCAAAAATATATTGCTAACCTCACAATACACCAATAGTTTATTTGAAAATAAAAAAATATCAAGCAAGAGGGAGGAGCTTATAGTGGACCTTTTTTTTCTTTTCAAGTTTTTTTGCTTCTTATGGTATCATATATCACTCTTGAAATTATTTACCACCACTATCTCCAGTATCTCCACAGCTGTGTTCCATCAAAACTCTCTGTGTATAATATATATATATATATATATATATATATATAATATACTCATGACGTTGTTGAATTTGTATCTGCATATATACTATATGGTTAACTTGTTTTTTGTTATATATCTAGAAAGATTTTATTGTATATTTCGAAGTAGTATATATTTTCTGAGAGATATTTAGATATGTGTAGCCTTGAGTTTGGATAACATTGAACGTTTAAGAAGATAATCTTGGAAACGACTTACTTATTTAAGCACGAATTAAAAAAAAAAGTAAAAAAGAAAAAACAATGGTAACATACGACAGATAAAAGATGATAATAAGAAGATAGGTTATAAGTTAGTCTCGAAGTTCCTCATAACATCACCGTACGCGACGATCCATTACAACCAATCTGAATATCAACGAGCATCTGTCTGAGATCAGAAGTTTCTTCCTTGAGCTTCGCATTTTCTCGAACAACCCTTTCATGGTTCTCAGAAACAATCTCCAATTCTTCCCTTAGATTCCTGTTCTCTGTAAGAAGGCGAAGGACTTGAGATCCCAATTCGTCCAAGTGCCTTTGCTTACGCATTCTTGACCTTCGAGCACTTTCTCTGTTAGAAATCATTCTCCTTTGTTTTCTCTGATCGATGATGATGTTTGGGCTATGGCCAAGATCATCTCCTTCGTCTGAGGTTGTTGAGTTGTTGCTTATGGATGTATTAGTACTATGGTTGTGATGGTGTAATAATGGAAGTGAAGAAGGGTTTTGGGGATTATAAGTGTTCGGTAAGTTTGATAAGAGTCTGCTTAGCTTGAATTCATGGAGATCGTTTGGGAAACTGAAGTCGAAGTTCGATGGGAGTGTGTTGTTGTTACTACAAGGTAAAGAGGGATTTTCGAGGAGGAAGTAATTATCCATGGATCGTTTTGGGATGAGGAGATGCGTGTAAGAATTCGGATATGCATGGATAGAGAGTGTATAGGGGGTGTATTTATAGCGAAAAGATGACGAATTAATCAAGGTTTTTTTTTTTTTTTTTTTTCTTTATGGGAAGGTTCTTTAGTTTTTTTTTTTTTTTTTTTTTTGTGTTAAATAAAAATGGATAATTGGGAAGATGATTGTTTGGCTTACATAAGCTAACTTTGAAACATCCTTTTAAAGCACGGATAAAATGGGGATGAGGTTTGCATTGCATGTAATGATTAGATATATGTATATATACATTTATATTTGATCCCAAAGTTCTTATTTCCAATTATGTGAGTTTTGTCATTATATTTTGAAATTTCAATTAAAAGGATCAGTTTCGTTTATTCTAACCAGGCAAACTTTTTTTTACTCTCTTTCGACAAGGAAATTATTATTGGTCATGATAATTTTTGCTCTAAGTACAGAGAAAAAGGTCAAAAATATAATAAATCAATAGTCAATCTTTCAAGGACGGCAGTTTATTCAACTAAAGCCAATTCCAGAAAACAATTTTAACCTTCATTATTGCCAATCAGGTGTATTGTTGATGACGAAATCTAAGTCAATTTAAAAAGGTTGATAATTATTCAAGACATAAAAGAATGGTGTTTAATTTAATAATTATTCGGTGACTCATTTGCCACTTAGCTTTAGGATATGTAGGGACTCGTATTAAATTATCAGAATACCTAATAAGTATGCAATGTACAACTTCTAATATTACTGCATTAAGGTACGGGTAACGAAAGTGGGGTGAAAAAGCATTTTTAGGGTTTGAACTAGCAAAGTGAAATATTTGTTTATTTATTTATTTATTTGGAACTTGTGTAACGTACAACGTATGTTCCTTGTTCAATTTTGGTAAGTTGACCTGTGCTACACTGTAAATTGTGGATAAGCTGTCGAAAAGAGAAAAAAAGGGAAAAGCTAAAATACATTTCATCTACAAGTGCATTTATACCCATTCGATCTTTGTTCATTTTCATGGTTTCCAACTGTAAATTTAAGAAATTCATGAGTATAAATATCTATGTATATATATATATATATATATATATGTGTGTGTGTAAATAGAGAACGCGGAATTCATTTCATGCACACACTAAAATAATATCTATTCTTTTATGCTCCCACTTGAGCTTAGCCAGCATACGTTACCAACTATTTCTTTGTGTTAGGATATTTTAAATAAGGGCCTAAATGAGAATAACAACTAAAATAAAGGAAAATAATTGGACACTGAAGTAAAGAATTTACGCGTTTCGATATCCACGAGTCGTATGACAGATCGATCTTCTTCTTTTACTGCCGGGAGATGATTACAGACATGTACATCTCATAACGAATAATAAAAATAATTATTGCGACTTGGAGTAAGTATAAAATGATAAATAGCTAGATCTATTTTAATCTATTCATCAATGTATGTACTTAGACCATCTCCAACCGATAAATGCATTCTCAAACTCAAACGCACTCTCAAACTCAAAATGCAGTAATTCTTCTCCAACCGATCAACTCATTCTCAAACTCAATAGACTGTCTTGTAATATTCACTTCCACACCAATTTTTACAAATTTCAAACTACCCACATATTTTAAACTTTACAAATTAATTACTATATATCAATTTAGATTTAATCGAAAATAATTAACAGACTTAATAATAGAAATATATTTATACATATAAAAAGCATCGATTACTGTTTATTAAAAACACGACAGCTACAATATATTTATACATATTAAAAGCATCGAAAATATTTATTAAAAACACGACAACTGCATAACACGGGAAACAAAAACTATTTCGAGATGCATATAGAATTATATGTACAATTAAAAAGCTAGATGACTTTTCATGCCTCATTATTTATATATATTGATTGTTGTATGCACATGCAGGGACGGATCTGCGCAGGGGCTAGGGGGGGCCACTGCCCCCCGCCAAACTGTAACAAGCCTATATTATGTATTTATATTGAATGACGATGCTTAGTCCAGTGGTAATAGTCAGTGTCATAAGTTCATGATGAGCTTCAGACGTGGGTTTGAATGCTCTTGACCCCTTTTTTGCTTTATTTTTTCTGAAGTTCTTTATTTATGACCCCCAACCATGTTAGGCTGGTTCCGTCACTGTGCACATGGAATGATTTATCTATACGGCTATACAAACTTCTTCTGACAATTTTTTTATGATAACTTTTTCTTCACCTTTTGTCAGCTTTCATTACTCTCTCAAATTGGTCAACCTGTCATATTTCTGCCTTTTCTGTCATAAAGCAACAAAAGGACTTGAAAGCAAATTAAGAAATTACATCGCATAATAACCGGTCTGAGACGTAAACATGCGATTTTTCATGTGAGAGAAATTAAAATTCGCATTTTAGGTTTGGTTTTTGGTATCGGTTGGAGTAAAATTTGGAGTTTTTTTTGTTTTTCCAGCTCGGCTGGAGTTGCTCTTATAACGGATACTTATCACGTGTCAACGACAAAAATCTTCAGTCTTCTTCAAATCTTCACTACCTTGTCTGATTCAAACTACCTATCATTGAAATGAGTTTGAATTTGTTTTTTACTATATCTTTGTCTCGTTTGCATTATTGTTCAAGAGTTCTGAATAATTTTTAAGCCTATCAATAAAGGTGGCATTCAAGTTTCAACACTTAGCTTGTCACAAATATATTTAATTTTTCTACGAGTTATAATCTTCGTGATTAAATGTAATAATTTAACCAAAATTGCTTCTTTTCATTACAGAATTCATAATCATAAGCTTCGATCATACACGTGTCGAACTGTATCCTGCCCGGAAATACCTCAGTTTAAACTTGATACAGCGAAACCTATTTTATTAATGTAACAGAACATAAATCAGCAAAGGGGATGATTCCATATTCCAACATGTTAAACAAAATAATGAAACTGTAGAATGTTACACGCATAGCATATTTGAAACATACATAAAGTTATTAGATAGACAAAAAAAAAAATAAAAAAATTAAACAAACAAATCGTGCAAGAATCAAAATCAAACGTTCGATAAATATACATCTGTAAGAAGAGAAGATTCACAGTGTATGTGTAGAAGCGCTAATGGTAGGACATACATTATTCAACTTTGAAGTGATGACATCGCTAAAAAAATTGTGGCTCAAATTTATTCTGATAGTTTAATAAAAGTAGTTTCGTTATTTTATTGCTTTTGCAATGGAGATATGTGCGATCGTGGCCACTAGTGCAATTAGCTGAGTGAAACAAAGTTCTAGCAGCAGCAACTTGTAACCGTTAAATGTCTGTTAATAACATTAAAAAAAGAAAAAGAAAGTGAAACATTGCATTTGGGTATTGGCAGTGTATGCATGTAACATTATATAACTGATTGATCCCAACCTTTATTATAAGGGTTTTTAATTTAGGCTATTTCCAGTTCTCCACCACATATAATATATTCGGTATATATATATATATGTATGTATATATACTAAGTTATCTGTCAACTTGATGGATATAGTAGGTACACATATGTGTGGTTCACATATGTATATTTTGCAAACAATTTGGAAATGATATTTTCAGCAACTAGGGTTACGTTCAAGTTTAGCAAAGTCAAGATAAGTGACATTCTGCCAGAAAAAGGTAATTTAAAAGGTCCCACAGTAAATATTTTGTCCTTACTCGTGCTTAATTAATCACACTTATTTATTCACTGGCACGAATACATTTAAATAATTCCGTAAATGATGATACTTAATAGTAAGACTAACGTGTGGAAGACTTCACAGAAAGCATATACGCAATTTTTTAGTTGAGAATAATATCTCAACAAAAGATAAATATATATAACTGTTTGCATGGATGCTTTAATTGATCTATTTAAAATTAGGCTCACTAAGTATATTGATTTTCAAGTTTGGAACTGTAAGGAATCGTTAATTTAAAGAATTCAGATTAACAGTTTTGGTGATTGGATTTAACTTAATTGAATACACCGGTTAGATATATGTGGAACCGGATACCGGTCAGCAGTCCGACACACATAACCAGTAACATGATCAATACTGCTACTAGAAGGCCACGAAGACCGGAATGCAGATACCGGATGTGCCACGTAGGACTAAGATTCAAATATATTTGAAGTGAGCAAGTTGAAGGCTTCTGACAAGTAATTAATTCAAGGCTGACAGCAAGAGCCAAGTTGAAGTCAAACTAAGCGAAATAAGACTCCCTGTTGGAACCATCGTTGACTGACTTAAATAAGGAATAAAGCAAACCGCACAAGGCAACTGCTGCAAAGACCGGGCATACCCATTTTAAGGAAAGATATTAAAGCACTGTCCGGTACAAAGAGCAATCTCACAACGGCTTTCTACATCAAGGCCAACTATAAAGAGGAGAGAGGCAATGAAAAACTTACCTCACTATCTTTGAAATTATGCAACGCAAGAAAAAGTTCAAGCTCATAAGCAAGAAGTGTTTAAGTGTTGTCCTCACTACATTTAGACCTTTTCGGTTAGTGAGTGAGTGTGTTGTTCTTAAGGGTCTGTAAAAAGCTCTTGAAAGTAGACGAACTTTAAAAAGCTTTCTAAGTGGTGTCTAGGAGGTTAGTTAGCTGAAAATAGCCGTGTGGGTTGTACTGTGTTAGTCTAGCTAAGGAAGTTGTGCAATAGGGGTTGTAAAATCGAGTCTTCTAGTGGTGCCTTCTTTGCGGGGAAGAAGGGGAACCATAGGAGAATTTTGGCTCCGAACTTCCAGAAACAAATCTTGACTCTTGCAAACAGACACACACCACACACACAAATCACATCTTCCATCCGGTCTTGGTTCAAAATCGACCGGTCTGCTTCCGCATAAGTTTCGTACACAAATATCAAGCACTGATATATAACCTTAATCAGTTAAGAACCAAAAAAGAGATAGTGTTTATTCACCCCCCTCTATGCAGCCGATCCTAACAAGTGGTATCAGAGCCGGTTACTTGATATTTTCTCATACTACTAACCATGACTTCATCAAACAAGCTTCCTATGTTTAGTATGGAAAACTTCCTTGAATGGAAGATAAGGATAACGACTCATCTCTGTGCGCAAGACGACGAGATGATAGATGTGATAAATACAGGACCATTTGTGTTTCAAAGGTAAATGTACGACATGCGGTGCATCCTGATGAGCCACAAGAAATTCCAAAGGAAAGACATGAATTAACAACAGCAGAAAGAAAGAAGGTGAATCTTGACAACATCGCAAAGGACACCTTATTCAAAACACATGAGAATATTTAGGCAGGTCATGACATCTAAAACCGCAAAGGACGTATGGGCCAAGCTCTGCCAAATCTGCAAAGGCAATGACCAAACGAGGGAAAATAAGCTCGTCGTTGCCATTCAAAAATACGACAGCATCGGAATGAAGCCAGGAGAAACCATGGCTGACTTTGAGGAGCGCTTTTGCTCCATTATCAACGATCTCTCAGCACTTGGGAGACAAATGGAAAAGCGGGATATGGCAATTAAGGCCATGAAAGCACCCACGAGAATGGGATGTAAAAACAATGGCCATGCGTGAATCGAAGATTTAAGCAAACTAATGCTGCATGATCTTTTTGCAGATTTAAAAGCTAACGAGTTTGAGCTCCAGACAAGATTTGAGGACGTGATACTGGTTCAACCAGTCAAGGCACTAGCAGTAGCAAAGCCTTCCATGACTGCCAGCGGAATGAGTGAAGAAGTTATGGCTCTATCAGGAAGTTTGGAAAGTTCATGAAAAAAACTCCGAACAAAACACCACGAGGTAATCATGGTGGGAAAGACGAAGATTCTAACACAGGCTTTAACTGTGGCAGGACGGACACTATATTGCTGATTGCCCTAAAAGAAGGAATGATCAAAGGAGGCAAAAAAATTCAAAAGCAAAGCAAGAGAATGTCACACGTCCTTGTAGCTGAAAAGAATACTCGCAGATGGAACGACACAGATTCAGAGGAATCGAGCTCTGAAGAAGAGCTGAGCGAATGCGAAAGTGAGAAAGAACTCGTCTGCCTGATGGTAGATCAACCAAGCCTAGAGGCTGAATTCAGTTATGAAGAGGTGTTGGGAGGCTCTTCAGGGTATGGCTGACGAATACTGAAAGCTCTACGAGAGGCTCATGATAGCTGAAAAGGGCAAGAAGTCGGTAGAAGAGGATATAGAACCCTAGTTGAGAAAATTAATCAACTAGCGGTAGAAAACAACGGGTTGAGGGAAACCACCGAACTAAAAGACTCAGAGAATCAAAGACTATCCACCATAATCCGGTCATGGACTGAGTCATCAAGGACTCTTAACTGCCTTCAAGGAATTATGAAGGACACTAATGACCGGACTGGTCTTGGGTACAATAAATACGGGAACACGAGGAGGCATCAACATCAACTCAACCGCCTACCTTAGCTAAGGTAATAATTTCGTTCAACCATCTAACTATCACCCAAGTCGAGTTACTCTGGAAAACAGCTCCAGAAGAACTAGACTGGGATAACAGTAAACCCTTGCTTCTCACAAAAAGATACCGCAACCGGCAAGGGGGAATACTAATGAAAATTATAATTGTCATAATGTCCCGCAGAGAAAGGAAAGACCGCAACAATTAAGGGGGAATCCTTTATCTACAAACAAATATAATACTGAACCAAGATCGGAATTTCTGAGAAATCAGAATCAGAATAACCGGTTATATTATCCTAGATCGGAGTCCCAAAGTTACAACAGTCCAAAATATCGGTCCTATAATAATAATAATAAACATACAAATAAGAACTATAAATATTTAATTGATCCTAAAACTGGATATTAAGGTGATACAAGTATGGATTCCTAAAGGTTTCAAGTCTAACCAGACCCAGAATAAAATGGATACCACAGAATCATTCTGTTCTTGCAGGGTCACATGCAGGAACTCAACCGGTCAAGCTGGAATGTAGACAGAAGATGCTGTCGGCATTATGTTAAGGATAAAATCTGGTCGGCATGTCAACTAGGTAAACAGGTTAGATCTACCTTTAAGAGTGAAGGAAACTTACTGTCAAACCAATGATTAGGTCTCTTACATATGGATCTGTTTTGGACCAGTTTGGTAATCAGCTTAGGGGGAACTGATATACTTTAGCAGTCGTAGATGATTACTCTAGGTACAGTTGGGTAATTTCTTAAGACAAAGATCAAAATCCACTGAATTTATGAAATTCTTTAAAAGAGTGGAGAATGAAAAGAACGCTAAATTAAAACAACTAGGAGTGGTCAAGGAACTGAGTTTCACAATTTTACGCTAACATCATATCTTGAGGACCATGGCATACGCCATGAGTTATCTGCTGCTAGGACACCTCAACAAAATGGAGTAGCTGAGAAACCGGTCGCTTAAGGAGGCGGCTAGGACTATGCTAGCAGATGCATCTCGCAAAAATTCTAAGCAGAAGCAATCAATACTGCCTGCTATACGCAGAACCGGTCAATGATATCCAAAGTCAGGGAAAAACACCCTACGAGATCTGGACCGAAAATTTCCTTCTATGACAATGGAAAGAATTATCTAGCCACCTTCGACAACCGAGCTGACAAGGGATTCTTCTTGGAAATTCATCAGTCAGCAAGGCATATCGGGTGTTCAACAGCAAGAATCTGAGCATAGAAGAGTCCCCACATGTGTGTTCGAAGAATGTCAGCATGAGAACAACACTCCACGGAACATCAACCGGCTAAGTAACCAACTGGAAATTCAGAATCTGGATGATTCAAGTGAAGATGATGACAAGAAAGCAGCAAAACAAGTCAAATTCATCAGAAGCTGAAGAGACCGGGGTCCACAATGAGCAAATACCAGAATAAGTCACAATTCATCATAAAAAGAGATACAGACTGTACAACCACCATAAGATTCAGCAGAACCAGTCAACCCTCAAGAGGAGGATCAATCTGAGGAAGAATCCATCAAATTGAACCGGACCAAACTCAACCACCCAAAAAGACTAATCATCGGTGATCCAGCCGCACCCATGAAGACAAGGCGACAGTCCAACCCTAAAATGTTCATCAATGGCTTCATCTCTCAAATACAGCCATCTAAGGTTGTAGAGGCATTTAAGGATAGTGACTGGATCGCAGCTATGCAGAGAGCTGAACCAATTCAAGAGAAGCATTCATGGATGCTAGTACAAAGACCAAGACCCACTCAGACGGTGATTGGAACCAAATGGGTGTTTAAAAAACAAGTTAAATGAAAATGGACTGGTATTAAGGAACAGGCAAGGCTAGTTGCTCAGGGATACCGACAGGAAGAAGGGATAGACTATGATGAAACATTTGCACCGGTAGCAAGACTAACGGCAATCAGAATCTTTCTAGCCTATGCTGCATTTAAGACTTCAAGTTGTATCATATGGATGTCAAAAGGGCATTCCTAAGTGGGAAGATCTCAAAAGAAGTCTACGTGGCTCTACCTCCAGGCTTCATCAGCCACGAGTTTCCAGATCACGTGTACCGGTTGAAAAAAGCTCTATATGGGCTCAAGCAGGAACCTCGAGCTTGGTAGGAGTCTTCATGAATTCTCCATTGACAGTGTGGACAAGACACTATTCCGGTACATGAAGTGAGAAGACCTACTCATTGTACAGATCTATGTCGATGACATCATATTCGGTTCAACCAATCCGAAGTTGTGTAAAAGATTCTCCAAGTTGATGCAAGACCAGTTCGAGATGAGCATGATGGACGAACTGACGTTCTTTCCAGGACTTCAAGTAAAGCAACTTAGAACATGAATTTTCATCAACCAAGCAAAATACACCAAGGAGCTCTTAAAAACGGTTCGATATGGACAAATGCTCGGAAGCATCCACCCTGATGAGTGCATAATCAAGCTCGAGAAGGATGAAGGGAGAATAGCAGTGGATGTTACAAGATACCGAGGGCTTATAGGTTCGTTACTATACCTAACAGCCACCAGGCCGAACATCATGTACAGTGTCGGTCTCTGCGCCCGACTATCAGACCCAAAGGAGAGCCACTACAATGTAGCCAAAAGGTTACTAAAGTAGTTGAATTGACAGTCATTGTGGGACTATGGTATCCTAAAGATTCTAGTCTGAACGGCGAGCGGAAGATAAATCAAAGCCTACTTTGATAAATAATGTAAGAAACTATCTCCAAACAATTCATTTCATGGTTGTCTCCATGATGTTATTATAACAAGAGACTTATATAACTTGGAATAAAAACACTACGTACCATTGACATATTTGTTTTCAATCCCTTAGGCTCATCACAAAGGTGAGACAAAATCATCCTTCCCTGAAGAAAAATGTAGGACCAAAGTTATTACATATACTTATAAGATTTGTAAGATAAGATGTGTTAGCTACAGTAGGTGCATGGATATCGAATGTACATTTTCTTCAGAACATAGAGACAATAACTAGGATAAATCATTTACCACAAGAAAACCAAATGCGAGGCCAATGCTCAGTACCACCAAATGAGGGTAGTTTCCAATTAGATCGATCAGAAGGAGACAAATAATCCCTGTGTGTCAAACTCAATAATGTTACAGCATAAGATAATAATAGAAAAAATGAAAGAAGATTAGAGACAAAAAGACATACCACACAAGAACTCCCCCCAACAGTACAACAAAAGGATAGAGCTGGAAAATGATTTGAGCAAACTTATCAATTATCGTTTGATTGCTTATATATAGAAACAATTAAAAAAAAAAAATTATTGAAGGTATGCAATAAAGCAGCACCATGGCTAAAGCTTGGACTACGCTTCCTTTCCTGGCCTGAACGACTTTAAGAACATTATGCACGCTGTAGAAAAATGATGTGTTTAGGCATTGTTGAAACAGATATCACAATTTAAAGAAGCAAATTTCATATACTTTCAACAAACAAAGAAGAAAACTAGTTTCAACAGTCAATCTCGAGCTTCGTGTTGTTCTACTATAGGACAAAATTCTGATATGGAAAAATAACTCCTTTAATTCGTGGAGGAACTAACTTGATCCCAGTCGTAGGTATAACACCAAAAGCTATCATCAGAAACAGTGCAGCATTGTACATGGGGATTTCTGAAAAGAAAAACAAATGTGATTATGGGAATCCTATCAGAATATCTTCAACACATCGGTAATTATGAAGAACTGACGGAGTACAAATTCATAAAATCAAGCGAATTAAAAGTCGGTTTGACAATAAAAATGAAACATGGACATCATAAATCACAATATTTACCGTTTAGAAATGGAACCCAACTTAACAACGGAATAGATTTCCCAAACGGTTGTGCCCACCACTCAGCTCCTGAGAAAATATGGAAATAACGGCATAAACCTCCTAATAGTTTTTCGCAGATTCAAATACACACAAATGCAGTAAAAGCTTTGTCAGGGTTCACACATTGATAGAGAAACTTACCAACAAAGCCTGTGAAGAAATGAAGCAAATATATCAACATCAATCCTTCTGTTGGTCCATTTATAGCTGGAAGAATGAGAGTATTTGTGAAATAGCTGCACAAAAACAAACCAGAGCTCTTAGTAAAACATAAAAAAACCGTAGCATTTAGAATGAATCGAGCGAGGCACTGATGGCTTAAACTGTTTCCATGATGCCAAGTAAAATGGAACAGCTGATAGAACCCAGAACCAAAATGTACTCCGTCCGCACATGGCAGTGCTCCCAAAAGCCAAAGATTCAAACTAAGGCGAAAAAAGGAACAAAGTAATGTTCCTCAAGAATTGGTATCCACGACTAATGAAGCTCATCACAACAAAGAAACCTTAATCGGAACTTACCGCACACCCCCGAGGGCATCACAACCTACAGAATTATTTTGAAGTTTGAATCAGATTTAGAAACAAAAGCTCAGATTAAAACGTCGTAAGAATCAAAGTACACCATAGAATAAAGAAGCCAGTTACCATGATCAAATAGCTCTCCCAATGGACTTGAAGAACTCGTTCTTCTTGCTTGCTTTCCATCAACAGCATCAAAAGTCTAGATGTTCAGTTTTCAAAAAGGATGCGTAAATGATAAGGATCTCAATCACATATATGCAATTGTTGAAAAGAAGGCAAGCTAATGAGCTAAATATGACGTCGAATTCAATTTAGTTCACTGCACTGATAATATTTGGGTAGGAAGAGCTTACTTGATATAAGAAGAGCAGCAATCCATGAGCAAAATGAACCCATCTTGGAGGAGGTGAGTCTAGTTGAGGTGAATATATCTGCAGAGAAATAATTATATCATAAGAGACGAAAATTGCAATTTTCTGGAGATGAAACCAAAAAAAGGGGGAAATCGTACTGAAATAAACATAAAAAGTAATAAAATTATTGAAGAATCCATGGCGTTAATAAACTTATGTGTGTGTGTGGGGGTGGGGGGGGGGGTCTTACATATCCAATCAACGCAGATGTCACCAAGAACATCGTTCCAGTAAGAGTTATCTGTGGGATTTCAACACACAAATGCATCAGACACTAAAAAAGTTAAGTATAAACGAGAAACAATTAACTGTATTAATACACAAAGTAGTATGACAGAGTAATGTAAATTTACCACATTAGGCCTGAAATCGAGCAGTTCATGTGCCAAATGAGAACAAGAGAAAGTTAGAGACGAAAATTAAGGAAGCCAAAGGAGAAGGACAAATGGCATTTTCTTGTCAAAATCTTAAACAAACACACTTGGACCAAAACAACAGCCTCCTCTGAAATATCAAATATCTGATTCAATGCCTAATATATACATAATACGCTCAAAAGTTCCATATATCCACATCCATATGTAATCCCTTAATACCTCTCGGCATCCTTAACTCCTCAACATCTCATCGTTGAAATATATAACATATCATTTTAAGAAAACTAACTTCATTAACATAACATAATATTAGTTTGGATCTTTGGAGGAAACTACTGAGTTTCAACCCGATTTCAACAGTTCCCCAGTAAAAGATTAGATGTAAATCAACACCAAGGTCCAAGAAGACGAAACTAGAGTACAATTCTGTAGAATCACATAAATCAATAGCAGACCAAACTTAAAAAACTAAAAATCTGAGTAAATTAACGCGAAACAAACGCTTACGGCATCCATAGAGGGAACAGATTAACACATCGTGTCCAGTAAGGCTGAAACACGTATTTTGACATCAACGAATTATCAACTCCACTGTACTTATGCCTATGCAATGCCGCAATTCCATGAGCTCCTATGTAACCCATTTGATTCTTTGGCGGTCTTTCACCAATTAATCAGTTAAACAATTCAAAATGTTTCTCCAATCAAAAAAGAAATCTGCACGGAAAGGAAGACCAATAAAGAAAAGCAAAAAATGGAAGGATAAAAACACTAAGATCGGAAGCACATTCTTTTAAGGACACACAAAAACAGACTTTTCAGCACTTAGCTCTACAAAAGCAAATATAATCAACAAAGATTCGATGCTTCTTCAAGGGTGGTTTAGGAGGAATAAGAACATCGCATCGATCCACAGTGTCATTAAACTATTCACAAACAAATAAAATAGCGAAAGAAAGGTAACCCATAGTGTAAAAAATCAACAAGTTGCGGAAAAAAATTGTTTAACATACGATTTACGAATGAAACAAGCATCTCTGCAAAATGTATCACAGCATTTGATACAAAAATACAAATAAAAAAAAAAAAAGATACCACGCGGCAAAAGCAAATCGAAGGGAGAACGAGGGATCAATGAGATTTCTCGCATATGATGAACATACAGAGATCAAACATCAAAAGGAAGAGAATAGTAGATCGAAGAAAAAACGTCACGATGTAAAATGCTGTTCTTTCTCCCGCTTTTTGCTTTTGGTCGTAAAGCGCTTTCACACAAGAGAGACTGTGTAATGACACTTCACTTCAAAGCTACAATTATTATTCAAGAATAATTGAAGTTAAATACTAAACTACCACTAAATTACATTTAGACCCCTCAATCTAATTAAGTTATCTCAATGCAGTAATATCGAGAAGCTAGCTATCTATTAGAGCTGTCAATGGGCTGGTAGAAGTTTATTAATTTTTTTATTTTTAATTTTATACTTTAATTTATTATATATTTTTTAATTAATTAAGGTATTGATTAATAAATTATAGATAACCAACATATAATTATATATTTATTAACATATATGTAGTAAATTATGCTCTAATTAATGAATTATTAACTATAAACCTAATGATATATTTATTAACATTATATATTTAAATATAATATATAATACATATATATAATTAATAAAATTGGTGGGCCGGCCCGCGGGCTGGCCCATTCAGGCCCGCTCCTTAGCGGGTCTAAAAATATCCAGCGGCCGCCCGCGGCCACGGGCCAAATTGACCGCTCTACTATCTATATTCTAAGAATTGTTTGGTCTTTGGGAAGAATTTATTTTGTATTGTATTGTAAAATAAACTATGGCAATCTTGGATGGTTAGTGTCACGCCCCTACTAATTTACTTAGAATATTTTCTAAGTGTTTGAGGTTCGTGCGGCCTAACTCGCTCACGTTCAAGTTAGTCAGCCCTTCGCAATTACTCGAATTCTTTTCTCGCAGAACTCTCTGTTTGTGTGCTTAAGTGTGCCTTTGCTTGAGCAAACAACAAAGGTACGGGCAAACCCAACCTTTTTCTTTTATTTCCAAAAGATACTAGGACTCAGAAGAACACAGTTTACAGCACTATCTCGGATGCCTAAAATACAAGGCAACATAAACAATATATAGACTTCATCAAGCCTTCAGTTGGCTAATTTCAACGGCTACCTGCTCCGGGAAGCAATTTCTTGCAAACTGAAACTGTCAGGCCGCCAGGCAGTTTCTTGCTGGCTTGCTCAGGGAAGTTTTTTGGCCAGGCTGGGTCTTGCAAACTGAAACGGTTGTTTAACGTCGCCTATACTTGAGTATAGGCGACGGTTGTTAGGCGACGGTTTTTAAACAACCGTCACATGTCAAAAGAAATTGAAAAAAGAAATACAGAAACCGTCAGCGCCACCGACTCTCTCAGCCCTCGCGTAGCCTTGAAGCTATCTGGCGACCTCGCACCATCTACCCCTCGCCGCTCAAAGTCACCAACCTAAGACACACCACCAGACTGACTCTCGCAGTGCCTGATATAACGCATTTTCATTCGTTTATCTCCATCATTTTCATGTTGAATATTTGGTTTATGTGAGTTGTCTCGTGCATTTAGTCTTAATTTTTACATATTTTGATGTCAAAGGTATATGAGGCGATTTTTGAGACGAACCGCGTAAACATGGAGCAGAAATTACAATTTTTCAATCAACACGGCCTTCAACATGGCCATGTCTAGCAGAAGGAAGGAGAACTCTAGCTTCGGCCTCCCAACACGGCCTTTAACACGGCCATGTTTGTCAGCAGAAAAGAAAACACACTTGCGGCCCTTTAACACGGCCGGACACATGGCCGTGTTGACCAACAGTGTTGGGCCTTAAACCCTAAGCCCGAAGGATACATGGCCGTGTTTGAAGCCATGTTCACCCTGTTTTCTACTTAAGCCGCAATTTGAAGCCCTAAGAGCATCTAAGCCGCCACAACTCATTTCTAATCACTAAAAACACCTCAAGGACGACTCAAGAACCCTAGAGATCAATCTCAAATGATCTCTAGGTGCTAAAGTGAAGACTTGAAGCTCATTTACACCGGAGGATCGAACAAAGTACGAGGGATAAGCTTGAGCTCGCTAAATAGGGAAGAATCTATGTATTTCTCTGCTTTGTTTCGTATACATTTCGTGGCTTTTTCCTTCACTATGAGTAGCTAATCATTTTGTGTGTTTGGGATGAGAAGAACGCTAGATAGCGTCGTAGTTTGGACGTAAAATACTCGTGAACACATGATATGGCTTTGTATCGTTTATGACAGCTTTTATTCGATTCAATATGTCTATGTATTGTTTTGAGAATCACATTTGGCATGTCTATGTGTTGGTGTGATGTTTAGTAGACCGATAAGGGCGAAAGCTAAATGACGGTTCGTTCTATCGTAAACGTTAGGCGTCGACTATAGGGCGAAAGCAAATAGTCGACCCTCAATTTAGATAAACTACTATATATTCTCGTTACCATTAGGGCGAAAGCTAAGTTGGAAATGAGTAGGAATTATCGTGACATAGTCCTTAATCATGTGGTAACGGTAGTTACGACTTCATCGACGATATCTAGCGGATTCGAAATCCCAAGCACATTCCTTTTATTCAAAGTTACTCTTAAATCTTTAGTTGTGTTTTGATCATTTTTCTGTGTTATTTAAGTTGTTGTGACTTAGTTCAAATATAAAAATCTCAATCATTCGTTAGCTAGATATTGAATTGATAGGTTATTACTAGTAATCAAGATTATTCCTCGTGTTCGATACTCGGATACTCGCTATAGCTATTTTACAAACGATAGTTACACTGCTATCGCGTGTGGTGATAGTTATAACATATTCGTTTTAATTATTACTTGACGTACTTGCACGAACTTTTATTTAATATATTAACGTACACGCACGCGATCAGTGCCCCCTTTGGCCACTAGACCCACCTCCGCCACCAGATTCGACGACCCTTGCATCCACTAGATCCGCCACCAGAGCCACCATATCTGCCTGCGCAGCCTTCCATCCGTGTCCCGCCACCGAGACCCAACCTTACAGCCACAAGATACCCTTGCCACGAGTCTCGTCGCCGTCAATTGTCGAAGCCTTCCCATCCTCGCCGCCGTCTCTCGCGGTTAGCTGTCGCCGCCAAGCACCACTTACACCAGGTCTCATGTGGTGATTAAAGAGACTGAAAAAATTAAGTTAAGGGTTTCGGTTTAGATAAATTGATGAGAGAGAGAGGATAAAAGATAGAGAAAATATAGATGACAGAATAACGTGACGAGAAGATGAGAATCCTATGCAGGGGCGGATCCAGAAATTTTTAATTGGTGGGGCCGTAAATTTTTTTCTTTTGCTTTCGCGAGTCATTCTCACGTAATCGACTAAAGTCTTCCTCCGCACATTCGAAGATGAGTTAATCATGTGGGGATATTTTTCCTGAAATAATTATTATTGACTAGTTCAATTACTATCGATGGCCTATCAAAAGTTAATGAAAAAGATAAAAAAAAAAGTTGTATATATTAAATCATATATATTAAAGAACATATATAAATAATTAAAAAGAAAAAATTAAGACGAAAAGAAAATAAGTGTCAATATAACTAAAAAGTAAATATGAATAAAAAAAAAAAGAAAAGACCAAAACCGAATGATAACAATAAAAGACTAAAAATTTAAAAGAAGCGTTAAACTTTAAAATAACTACAAATAGAAGAAAATAATAGAATAATAAGCGTCACAGGGGCTCGATCTCATGACCTTGCCAACACGAGTTCAGGTTACTGACCACTGCGCTACTTGCAAAATTGATTATGTTTAATATTAGGAATATATATATACACGTTTGGTGAATATCATACATATATAGCACTAAAAACTTCGAAAATTTTCGCGGGGGCCGTGGCCCCCCGGGCCACAACATAGATCCGCCCCTGATCTTATGCTTTCATTACTTTTTAAAAGTATTTTATTGCAAGATAACAACATAACAACGTCGGTTTACACAAACCGTTGCATTTTATTAAGTGGTATTACCAGCCATTCTGGAGGAGCAGTTGATTTAGCATTTCTAGTCTTCATCTATCTGGTGTTTCATCCATTTTATTTCAATGATGAATAGAAATATTTTCAGCTGGCTCGAGAGCGAACACCTTGTTTGTACTGTTGGAGAGGAACAAGCCCTCAGCTGAATGCGTGTTTTCCGTTTTCCCATGTTACAAAGGTGTGTCGTCTGGTGTAGCTAATGTGACTTTCTCGATCTAATGCACCTGACCGCTCTTAGTAAGAAGCCGAAAAGGAGATAAGATGTTTTTACGCTTTACTTGAGTTTTCAGTCGCACAAAGTTCTCTTACCTAAATTTTCAGCGACGGTTTTTAATAGAAACCAACGCATAAAGTTCACTTACACTATAGGCGACGGTTACGAGTTAACAACCGTCGCCTATAATGAAGAAAAAATCAATAATATTACAAATATGCCACCGCGTATACTCTAGGCAACGGTTTTTTCAGAAATAACCGCCTATAGTGCCGTCGCCTATACAATTTTTTGTACTAGTGGTGCCTTGCGCGCCCCGCGCACGTCATGACTCGCAGTGCCGCGCGCGTTGCCCTGCCTTGCCCGCGCGCCGTGTGCTGCGCTGGCTGTGTTCCTCGTAAGTCCTGGCCAGGCCCTGGCCAGGCGAAGCCCCACCAAGCAAATGCCCCATTATGCGTGGCATGTAAGTTTTTAGCCGAAGGTGACGCACGACCACGTCATGCCCCAAAGTTAGGGTCTAACAGTTAGCAACATATATGTAGAATGTATGCAAAGCCAATATAATAATAATTATAATCTCCTTGGGATATCCATAGAACATTAACAAACGAGCTTTGACCTTGACCACTACGTGACCTACTACTTTGGGCAAACGAGCCAACATTTTTTGTGCTATTTTCTATTAATATTAATTTGTTAATTGTTTTTAAACAAATAAATTACTATGTTACTTTTAGATGTATCTAGAATGATAAGGCTAAGGTCCATTGTTTAATGAGATGGCAATGGGGCGGGTCCGGGTCCGGACCCGCCTTGGACCCGTCTCGAAATAACCGGGTTTTACCCGATAATCCGGGTCTCGGGGCGGGTCCCGGGTCTCAAAAGAAGAAACTCGGCCGGGTTCGGGGCGGGTCCCGGGTCTGGCAAACCCCGCCACGAGACCCGGTCCGAAACCCGCCCCGGAAATATATATTATACTTCAATTCGTAATTACGTATTATATAGAATTATTGCTAACATTATGAATAGAAAATCTGTTGGTCTTTATGGTAGAGGTTTGGTATTATAAACGTAAGGTCACGGGTTCGAGTCTCAAGCACTACATTTATCCATTTTATCTTTTAGAAAATAAAAAGAAAAGAAAAAAAATCAATAGAACCGGGTATGGCGGGTTGGACCCGCCCCGCTCGGGTCCCGGGTCCGCGGAAAAGTAACCGGGGCGGGTCTCGGGTCCGGCAAAACCCGCCCCATACCCGCCCCATTGCCAGCCTAATTGTTTATACGCTCCAAGTGCATTTAACTATTATTGCCAAAGCAAGTTCATTTTAATGGAGAAAATGAAAAGGTGTAACATATTAAACCATTTTTAATCGAACATAACTTATTTATTCAAGTTTTGTAGTCTAGTGGTTTCTCTCATTTGTATCTGTTAGGATTTCGACCGCGCTATGATTCTAAGACAACGTATTTCCGTACGTATTTGAAGATAGAAGCAAACAAGCGAAAAATAGAACAAGCGATATAATGTGGTTCGGCTCTAACGTTAAGCCTACATCCACGACCCCAAAGAGAACCTTTATTGATTAAGCAAATTGGAATTACAAGACTAAATCTTTCTCTCCAATATTTAACTTGCACTCTGATAGTTCTCTTTTGCTTCCTTTGTTGGTCTGAACTCGTTGCTAGCCCTCACAAGGATCCTTTTATACATCAAATCTTCAGTGAACTGCTTTTTAATCCACGTCTCTTATTGCTTATAAACTGACATCCATGACCCACGTATGCTTTGTACAGTTACTAGCTTTTGGAAGTCTTGTGAAATTAGCACTTTTATACAAAGCAACGACTTCATTCCTTCTGTTAAGGTAATTCACAAGCTCAGATATGGAGCAGCTGCGAGGAACGAGCATATGTATTGCTCTGTTAGAGTGTTGCTGAAAATCAGAGTTGCAACTCTTGGAGAAGTTGCTGAATGGAATAAGCAAGTCACTTATAAAGCTGCAGCTGCTAGGAGTGTTTCTACACGCTGGAATATGAGCTGGAATTAGTTTGTTAACCTCACGTGTTCTTTTTCGAATAAAACAGTGGACAGTGCACTGAGGTTGTTAGATCATTTTGTACGGGGTTTATCTTTCTGGGTAGGGTTTATCAAGGTCAGCGATAAACAGAGAAAGAGAGGTATCCTGTGTGATCTGTAAGCTCAAACAATCAGCAATAAAAGGCTCCTGATCTTTGGCCGTGGATGTAGGCTGAAACCTTCAGCTGAACCACGTAAAATTGCTTGTCTGTTTCTGATTTTGTGTTTCCAGTTTCTGCTCTTGTTAAACCAAACGTTAAAGCAAGCATACAACCACTCGAAACTGTTCTAATCATCTGTTAACTGATACATAAAACGCTACAACTGGTGCGGTGAGCGTGGACCTCAGTTAAGGAAGATGAGCACGGCACGCTTTGATGTTGAAAAGTTTACTGGACAGAATGACTTTAGATGGAGGCTGAAGATGAGAGCTCTCCTGACGCAGCAAGGAGTGATCGAGGCACTGAAAGATGAGAAGTCAATGCCTGCGGAGCTGTCAGCTGCGGATAAGAAAGCAATGATCGAGAAAGCCCATAATGTAATCATTCTCTGCCTTGGTGATAAAGTGTTAAGGCAAGTTGCTAAGGAGGAGAATGCGGCTGGGCTGTGGTCAAAGCTGGAGAGTTTGTATATGACAAAATCACTGGCGAATCGACTGTACTTGAAACAGGCATTGTATTCCTACAAGATGACTGAAGACAAGCCGATTGAGGAACAAATAGACAAGTGGTCAAAGCTGATTCTGGATCTGGAAAACATAGAGGTTGAGATCGCAGATGAGGACCAGGCTGTGCTGTTATTGAGCTCTCTGCCGAAAAGTTATGATCACTTTAAAGAAACTCTGTTGTATGCCCATGAGGAGTTGAGTCTTGAGGATGTACTGTCTGCCATTCACTCAAGACAACTCAATAGGCGAGCCGAAGTAAAGCCTGAGGGGCCTGGAGAGAGTTTGAATGTGTGTGGTAGAAGTTGCACCATAGAATTCAAGAAAGGAAGTAAGAAAGGGAGATCCAAGTCAAGAGGGAAGATCAAATGTTTTCACTGCCATGAGGAGGGGCACATAAGGCGGCTCTGTCCACACAGAGCAAGTACTTCACAGCATAAACCGAAGGAACATGGTGAAGTTTCTGTGGTAGCTGAAGGATATGAAGTTGCTGAGGTGCTTAATGTAACTGATGGTGATAAACATAAAGAATGGAGCATTGACTCTGGATGCTCATTCCATATGACTTCCAACAGGAGCTGGTTAATGGACTTCAGGCACTATGAAGGAGGCAGAGTGTTATTGGGAAATGACACCCCATGCTCGATTCAAGGGATAGGATCAGTTAAAATCAGAATGCATACAGGGAGTGAGATTATGTTCAAGGATGTAAGATACATACCTGAGTTGAAGAGAAATCTCATTTCTGTGGGGATGCTAGATGATATGGGATATGAAATAACAACAAGGAATGGATTAATGAAGGTTCATAAAGGTTCTCTGCTTGTAATGAAGGGCATCAAATCAAATGGAGTATACTCTCTGATAGGAACAACACTGACAGAAACTGCTCTTGTTGCGAGGAAGGATGAGAATGTTACCAGTCTCTGGCATAGAAGACTGGGGCATGTCAGTGTAAAGGGACTTCAAGAATTATCCAAGCAAGGTATGTTTGGAAAGGACAAGATTGAAGACCTTGAATTCTGTGAGCAATGTGTGTTGGGAAAATCTCACAAGGTGAGGTTTGAAACTGGGATACACAACACCTCTGAACCATTGGGATACCTTCATTCTGATCTTTGGGGACCAGCCTCAGTAATGTCACATGGTGGGGCTAGGTATTTCATGTCAATTATTGATGATTACTCGAGAAAGGTCTGGACATTCACATTGAAGACAAAGGATCAGGCTCTGGATAGGTTTAAAGTTTGGAAGAAGTCAGTGGAACTACAGACTGGCAGAAAGGTGAAGGTGTTAAGGACTGATAATGGGCTGGAATTCTGTTCTAAAGAATTCAATTCATTCTGTGAAGGAGAGGGAATTAAAAGGCATAGAACTGTCCCTTATAACCCACAGCAGAATGGGATAGCAGAAAGAATGAACCGAACTCTGCTCGAGAGGACAAGATGCATGATGCTTAGTGCAGGTTTGCCCAAGGCTTTCTGGGCAGAAACATTAGCCACTGCAACTTACCTGGTGAACAGATGCCCATCAACAGCTCTGAACTGCAAAACTCCTGAAGAGGTGTGGACAGGATCAAAGCCAAGCTTACTGCACTTGAGGGTGTTTGGCATATTTACATGTGAAGGGGGACAAACTGGAAACCAGGGCTGTTAAGTCCATCTTCATAGGATATCCTGAAGGAGTAAAAGGATATAAGTTGTGGAGTCTAGAACCTGGGGCTAACAGATGCTTTCTAAGCAGGGATGTGATATTTTCAGAAGCTGTGATGGCAAACCTTGAAAGGAATTCAGTACTGGAAAGAGGGCTGAAGATGGATGGCTCAGAATTTCTGGGGAAGATTCAGCTTGAGGTGGAGCAGACCAAAGAGAATAAAGGACCTGCTGGGGAAACCACACCTGAAGCTGAGCAACCAGAACAAGCTGAAGAGGCTGGTTCAGAGCATGCTGAACCAGAGTATGCTGAACCAGATCCAGTCCAAACAACCCCCAGAAAGGAAATCGAATACATGCTCACTAGAGACAGACAAAGAAGAGAAGTGAGGGCACCAAAGAGATTTGGTCAAGCAGATGCCATAGCTTTTGCATTCTCTATGGCAGAGGAAACAGGAGATGAACCAAAATCATACCAGGAAGCAGTGAGAGCCTCAGATGGTAAAAACTGGAAGCTTGCAATGGATGATGAAATGGATTCTTTGTTGAAGAATGACACTTGGAGACTAGTTGAGAGGCCAGCAAATCAGAAGATCATTAAGTGCAAATGGATCTTCAAAAGAAAGCTCGAAGCAAACTCAAAGGTTAGGCATAAGGCCAGAGTAGCAAAGGGCTTCACACAGCAAGAGGGAGTTGATTATAATGATATATTTTCTACCGTGGTGAAACAGAGGTCCATAAGACTAATGCTTTCCTTGGTAACACAGTTTAACCTTGAATTGGAGCAGCTTGATGTAAAGACTGCCTTCTTGTATGGCAGCTTGGAAGAGACTATATACATGGCACAACCTGAGGGCTATGAAGCAAAAGGAAAGAAGGAACAAGTGTGTCTGCTGAAAAGGTCATTGTATGGGTTGAAGCAGAGCCCGAGGCAGTGGAACAAAAGGTTTGATCAATTCATAGTTAAGAATCAGTTCAGGAGAAGCAGCTATGATCCCTGCATATACATGAAAACTTGCTCACAGAACAGAATTTGCTACCTACTTCTGTATGTAGATGATATCTTGTTGGCTAGTGACAGCAAAGCTGAAATAGGGACAGTCAAAGAACTTCTGAAGTCTGAGTTTGAGATGAAGGATCTTGGTCCAGCCAAGATAATTCTGGGAATGGAGATTGATCGATATAGAACCAAGCACTACCTGAAACTGCATCAGAAAAGCTATTTGAGCTCAGTTTTGAAGAAGTTCGAAATGAGCAGATCAAAAGCAGTAGGAACTCCCTTAGCTGCACATTTCAAGCTAAGGAAAGGTGATGATGATATCACAGAAGAAGAAGAAGCATACATGAGCAAGATTCCATATGCAAGTGTTGTGGGGTCACTAATGTATGCTATGGTCTGTACAAGACCAGACCTTGCATACTCTGTTAGTATGGTAAGCCGCTTCATGGCATGTCCAAGGAAGAATCACTGGGTTGCTTTAAAATGGGTACTGAGATACTTGAGTGGGACATTGGAGAAGGGGTTGATATACAAAAGGGATATGAAAATTACTAGCAGGGAAGGTGCTATAGCAGGATTTGTTGATTCCGATTATGCTGGTTGTTATGATACTAGGAAGTCACTAACAGGCTATATCTTCACCTCGTATGGGACAGCCATCAGCTGGAAGGCATCATTGCAGAAGGTTGTTGCATTGTCTACTACGAAGGCAGAGTACATTGCCTTGACTGAAGCTGTTAAAGAGGGAATGTGGCTTAAGGGGATGATAAGAGAGCTGCTGATTTATCAGTCAGTTATAAGTGTTCTGTGACAATCAAGGGGCACTGCACTTGGCAAAGGATAGTGTATATCACGAAAGAACCAAGCATGTTGATGTGAGACTTCACTTTATCAGAGGGGTGATAGGTTCAGGTGAAGTTTCAGTGAAGAAGATATCAACAGATGACAATCCTGCTGACATGATCACCAAGCCGGTTTCAAACAAGAAATTCAACTATTGTTTGGAGTTGGTAAGGTGTGTTGATGCTCCTTGACTGAAAGGAGTTGGAGTGCCAAAGATCAGAACTTGAGCTAATGAATTAAGGTGGAGATTTGTTAAGGTAATTCACAAGCTCAGATATGGAGCAGCTGCGAGGAACGAGCATATGTATTGCTCTGTTAGAGTGTTGCTGAAAATCAGAGTTGCAACTATTGGAGAAGTTGCTGAATGGAATAAGCAAGTCACTTATAAAGCTGCAGCTGCTAGGAGCGTTTCTACACGCTGGAATATGAGCTGGAATTAGTTTGTTAACCTCACGTGTTCTTTTTCGAATAAAACAGTGGACAGTGCACAGAGGTTGTTAGATCATTTTGTACGGGGTTTATCTTTCTGGGTAGGGTTTATCAAGGTGAGCGATAAACAGAGAAAGAGAGGTATCCTGTGTGATCTGTAAGCTCAAACAATCAGCAATATAAGGCTCCTGATCTTTGGCCGTGGATGTAGGCTGAAACCTTCAGCTGAACCACGTAAAATTGCTTGTCTGTTTCTGGTTTTGTGTTTCCAGTTTCTGCTCTTATTAAACCAAACGTTAAAGCAAGCATACAACCACTCGAAACTGTTCTAATCATCTGTTAACTGATACATAAAACGCTACACCTTCAGCAACTATCTTTGAGGATTTTGATGATTTAATTTCTCCACAGTATCTTTAGATTTGTGTGTTGGGAAATCGAGAAACTGATAGCAGGTTTCGTTTGATTATAAATACTAGTAGCACACACGATGTGTGTGCAAGACTATATAAATCTAATACCACTAATTTATATTTTAAATTTTAATCGGTAAAACTGTAATGTTGGATTTAATTTTATATTATTTTTAAGAATTTAAAAATAATTTTAGAGGATGTAATGAAGATAGATTAAAATTAGGGTATAGCGGTAATTTGGTGGCTGACATACCAATCAATTTGGGAGCAATTACTATACTAAAGGCCATATCCCTTAATAAAATAGAAAAGTAATATTCACGAACTTAACCAAACAAAAATAAATGAACTGTTAAATCATCTCCAATTGAAAAACTCATTTTCAAACTCAAACGCATTCTCAAACTCAAAATGCAGTAATTCTTCTCCAACCGACAGACGAATTGACCATTATTGAATATTCTCTTCTACCTCATTTTTTAATATTACCCATTTAATTTACAACTTTACAAACTAAACCGCATTGTTATTTAATTCGATTAGAAAAATAATGTCACAAACTTAATAGTAAACTCAATATTTTTTCATATAAAAAACATAGAAAAAATAACTAATAATAACAGGCTTTCATATACTCTATTTATTTTTTTTATTTTTTATATGGGTACTTTAATAATGAAAATAAAATAGGGTATATACTGTAATTTTTAAAACATCAGACGCATCTTTGGGATATCTCATTCTCAAACGCATATATGCATTTTAAAACAGGAGAAAGAAGAAAGAAACACATTTTGAGTTTGCGTTTGGTGTACGATTGGAGAACTTCTAGTATACATTTTGCGTTTTTGGGTATTGTTTGGAGATACTCTTATAGGATATACTTATTTATTATTTCTCGCAAGTTGTAATTTATGTGGCAAGCATGCACACCAGGGGCGGATCCAGTATAGGGCCCGAGGGGGCCACGGCCCCCCGGAAAATTTTCGAGATTTTTAGTACTTACGTGTAGTATAAATCTTAGTACGTATAAATGAAGAAACGTAACAGAAAAATATGAAATTGTCTGTTGGCTCAGTGTTTAGGAGCTCTAAACACTAGCTGTTGGTCTTTGGTTCAAACCCTTCTCCAGTTTTTTTTTTTTTATATATTTTTTACTTTATATTTTAACGATTTTTAATTCAATTACGTTTTAATTCTATTAGATTAATATTTGGTTAAATTTTACTCCCGTTATTTAATGATAAAAATAAAATAAATCAATGTATATATAATTTTTTAAATATCTCCAAAAATAATTTAACAATAATATCACAAATACAATAAATGTGTATATATTAGAACCATTTTAAATTTTAACTTGGTGACATTTTGATGATTTTACCATCCAAATGATATTTTGATGATCTTATCAAGAATGAACAATATTTACTGTTCAGGTAAATATTGTTTTTTTTACTTTTTAAATAAGAATCCCGGTCTCCTCGCTCATTTTAAACTATATGTTTGCTATTTAATGGGAAATATATTTTCATTTAAAGTTTATCATGAACTTTGGATCTTCTATTTGTGTCGCCGTAAACGCGAGGTATACAAATTTATATTACGGCACCTCCCGCTCCTCGCTAAAAAAAAATTATGGCCCCCAAAACACTACAATGTGGTGCGTCCATACACGACACGGACTTTCTTTGTCCCCATAACTTGCATTTAGTTATTTATTATTTATGTGTACATTTTTTTTGGTATGTTAACTTTATCTGAAGAATACATAGATATATATATATATATATCTATATATATATATATAGAGAGAGAGAGAGAGAGAGAGAGAGAGGGAGAGAAATTTTATGGAGCACCTTATGTGGGCACCTGTTGATATGGCACAGATTCGTGCCATTTCAATATATAATATATATATATATATATATATTATATTCATGGAGAATTTTTTTCTGTATGAGAACTCCCCAAATAAATTTGACCTCAAAACTAACGGAATTGACCGTTGGTGCCGTTAAATATTTAAAAAAAAATTGCTTAAATATTAAAAAACGAAAATAAAATTTAGAAAAATATAGTAAAGTAAAAATAAAAAAGAGACTAAAATTTAAAAATTGAAAATAAAATTAAAAAAAAAAATAAAATAAGTAACAAAAATCCGAATTTTAAAAAATTAAAATATTATTAAAATAAAAAGAAACTAAAATCCTAAAAACAGAGATATCTTTTAAATATAAAAGAAAATTAAAAAATAAAAAGTTTTTAATTAAAATAAAAAATTAATTTAGAAAAACAAGAAATATAATTAAAATAAAAACAAAATGAAAAATAAATTTAAATTAAAAAAGTTAAAGATCAGCTTCTTCCACGATCTCGCTATCCGAATTTTTCTTCAACAGTCATCTCCTCTGCGGAGTGATCAACCACACCTTTGTTGGGCGTGGCCTGATCCTCTGCTTCCCTTTTTGGGAGAAATCAACGGTTCATCCTCCGATATCCTTTTTAAATATTTTGTTTCTTATTTTATTTTTATTTTAATATTAATATTTTATTTTATTTAAAATTTTTAGTTTTATTTTTTATTTCTTTTTGATTTAAATATATCTCTATTTTTCAGAATTTTAGTTTCTTTTTATTTTAATTTTATTTTAAATTTTTTAAAATTTATATTTGTTTCTTATTTTATTTTTGATTTAATTATATTTCAAATTTTAAATTTTAGTCTTTTTTGTTCATTTTTACTTTTATTATATTCTTTTAAAGTTTATTTTTGTTTTTTTAATAATAAGCAATTCTTTTAAAAATATTTAACGGCACTAACTCAATTCCGTTAGTTTTGACGGTCAATCCGGTCAAACCTGACGAAAAGGACTGAGGTCGATTAATGGTTAAAAACCGAGGGACATATATTGACGAAGTGTGTTTCGAGAGACTGAAACTGATGTAGGCCTATAACTGAGGGAACAAATTTGCAGTTATCCCAATTTATTTCAAATAACTAAGTTTATGGATCTGAATCTTCTTGTCGTCAATAAAATAACCACAGCCTTCGATGAGACTAATTCCTCTAATTCCTCAACGAGTGCTATAATATATAAATCTATAACAGTAAATTTATTTTAATTTGAAATAGTTAATTAAAATTATAATTAAAATTTTATTATATATTAAAATATATATAAAAACTATATAATTAAATGTATAAAATAATTAAAAATAGTAATTAACAAAAAATAGTTAATATCAGATAGTGGGTGATTTTTAAACTTTATTTATTCCATTTTATTAAGCGTGATGCTGAGTATAATTAACTATTTGTAATTATTATATGTTAATAAAATTATTAAATTTATGTTTGATAGTGGGTAGTTATTGTGGAATTAACATGTCATAGTGGGTTTTTTTTAGTTTTTTATTGTTTAATTTATTTTTTAAGTAAAGGGAGACATGTCTGCAAATTAGGACACTATATTTCTATAATTATATAAGATATATTATATTCATGGAGATTTTTTTTCTGCATGAGAACTCCCCAAATAAATTTATCGTAATCCCACTTATTTCAAATAACTAAGTTTCACTACAAAAAATGTTATTTTATGTGACCATGTTTTTGTGATAACATTAAAAATCATCACATAAAATTAGATTATATGAGGAAATAATTTTTTCTCACAATAACTATTATATAATGTGAAGAATTTTTTTTCCTCATAAATGAATATATATATGTGAGGAAACTGTTTTTTCATCACATAATAGTAATATATTTCCTCACAAAAGCTAAACATTAATGTGATAGATAAAATCCTCACATATAGTTAACAAATTTCCTAATAATAAATAAATTTTTTATGTGACAAAAAAATCCTCACATAAAACAAAAGAGAAGCCGTCGTCAACCAATAATATGTATTAGAGTATATGATAATTTTAGTCATTAGAAATGTGAGGAATATTTCTATATTATAAATCATTGTAATTATGAGGAAAAATATGTTTAACGCGAGGAATATTTTCGTAGTATATAATAGTAATTGTGAGGAAAAATTTTTTTAATGTGAGGAATATTTTCGCATTATATATCATAGTAATTGTGAGGAAATATTTTGTGAGGAATATTTTCGTATTATATATCATGGTCATTGTGAGGAAAATTAATTTAATGTGAGTAGGGATGACAATGGAGCGGGTCTAGACCCGGACCCGCCTACATCCGCCCCTAATGAATCGGTTTTTTTTTTTCTATTCGGGTAATGGGGCGGGTCACGGGTCCGAAAAATCTCAACCCGACCCGAGATCCTCCCGATATATATTATATTTAAATTTATTTTATTGTACGTATATATACATAAAGTGTTCAAATTATTAATAAAAAGCTTTGTAGCCTACTGGATAAGTCTTTAGTTAATTTGCTATAGGTCGTGGGATCGAATCCTACTTTTGTACTTTTAAAAAATTCGATCTAAAAAATAAAGAAAAAGGAGAAAATAGCTGACCCGGTCCATTCGGGTCCGGCCCGGGGCGAGGCGGGGCGGTCCCGGGTCCGCGGCCAAACCCGACCCATACCCGTCCCTGCTGCCATCCCTAAATGTGAGGCATATTTTCGTAGTATATATTATGGTAATTATGAGGAAAAACATATTTAAAGTGACAAATTTTTTGTTGCGTTTATATGTTTAAATGTGAGGAAGTTCAAAATGTGACAAAATAGTATATCTATTGTGAGAAATATTTCGTCACAATAAGAATTTTATGCGAGGAAATTGCACTCCTCACATATGCCAAATGTGAGGAAATAAAATATCGTCACATTAGGCGCGATTTGATCTTATGCCACGGGCCTTCGGTGACGAGCCGGTGACGAAAATTTTTCCTCACATTAAATTTATGTGACGAAAATTTACTCTTTTGTGGGGAAAAAAATCGTCGCATAAAATGATTTTTTTTGTAGTGTTTTATGAATCTGAATCTTATTGCCGCAATAAAATAACCACAGCCTTCGAGTGAGACTAATTTCTCTAGTTGTGCATTTCTTCATTACCCGAGTAAGAACACTTTAGAATTTAATTTAATTTCGTGAAATACAATTTGAAATAATTAATTCGGAAGCAGTGAAAATTGATTTGGGTATAATGATAATTTATCAGGATAGACTGAACCGCACGAGATTTATGTGGTTCGATCAATATTTGTTGGAGAACAATAATTATCTCTGCTGAGAGCACCGTGACGATGGTTGCTGTGTGGTTTAAAAATTAAAGTTGCCACACTCACCATCAGCTATCACCATCAGCTATAGCTTTTGGCGCTTGGTCCTAAGAATATTGCATACTCCACAAAGAGGCAATTTTTTTCACTATATCGGCGAAGCTAAATTTAACCCTCCTTGATATATCATTTGCTCCCGTTTTTCAGTAGCTAATTAGAGTTCGGGGACTACAATAGCTAAATTTAACCCTCCTTGATAAATTTAACCCTCCTTGCATTAGAGTTTCATATTTGCATAAGTGCTTTTTCCATCATATTGGACTTTGACATGTCATAATGGGCTTGGCCCAAACTGCACGTAAGAGATTATATCTTATGCGGAAAATAAAATAATAACATAATAAAATGAGGATGTCACTTGTCACATTATCATCACACAATTTATTGTATTTTTCTGTGATGTCATATAATCCAGGAAGCTATGATTGCGAATTTGATGTTGGGGAACTGTACTAAACTATGATGCAATAACAGTGACACAACGAAAACAGATGGGGAAACGAAACAACCTGAACCATATGTATATGCCTCCTTGCATATACACATCTGAAAACATGGTAGACCATCACATGTTTCTGCAAAAATATATTGCTAACCTCACAATACACCAATAGTTTATTTGAAAATAAAAAAATATCAAGCAAGAGGGAGGAGCTTATAGTGGACCTTTTTTTTCTTTTCAAGTTTTTTGCTTCTTATGGTATCATATATCACTCTTGAAATTATTTACCACCACTATCTCCAGTATCTCCACAGCTGTGTTCCATCAAAACTCTCTGTGTATAATATATATATATATATATATATATATATAATATACTCATGACGTTGTTGAATTTGTATCTGCATATATACTATATGGTTAACTTGTTTTTTGTTATATATCTAGAAAGATTTTATTGTATATTTCGAAGTAGTATATATTTTCTGAGAGATATTTAGATATGTGTAGCCTTGAGTTTGGATAACATTGAACGTTTAAGAAGATAATCTTGGAAACGACTTACTTATTTAAGCACGAATTAAAAAAAAAAAAGTAAAAAAAGAAAAAACAATGGTAACATACGACAGATAAAAGATGATAATAAGAAGATAGGTTATAAGTTAGTCTCGAAGTTCCTCATAACATCACCGTACGCGACGATCCATTACAACCAATCTGAATATCAACGAGCATCTGTCTGAGATCAGAAGTTTCTTCCTTGAGCTTCGCATTTTCTCGAACAACCCTTTCATGGTTCTCAGAAACAATCTCCAATTCTTCCCTTAGATTCCTGTTCTCTGTAAGAAGGCGAAGGACTTGAGATCCCAATTCGTCCAAGTGCCTTTGCTTACGCATTCTTGACCTTCGAGCACTTTCTCTGTTAGAAATCATTCTCCTTTGTTTTCTCTGATCGATGATGATGTTTGGGCTATGGCGAAGATCATCTCCTTCGTCTGAGGTTGTTGAGTTGTTGCTTATGGATGTATTAGTACTATGGTTGTGATGGTGTAATAATGGAAGTGAAGAAGGGTTTTGGGGATTATAAGTGTTCGGTAAGTTTGATAAGAGTCTGCTTAGCTTGAATTCATGGAGATCGTTTGGGAAACTGAAGTCGAAGTTCGATGGGAGTGTGTTGTTGTTACTACAAGGTAAAGAGGGATTTTCGAGGAGGAAGTAATTATCCATGGATCGTTTTGGGATGAGGAGATGCGTGTAAGAATTCGGATATGCATGGATAGAGAGTGTATAGGGGGTGTATTTATAGCGAAAAGATGACGAAATTAATCAAGGTTTTTTTTTTTTTTTTTTTTTTTATGGGAAGGTTCTTTAGTTTTTTTTTTTTTTTTTTTTTTGTGTTAAATAAAAATGGATAATTGGGAAGATGATTGTTTGGCTTACATAAGCTAACTTTGAAACATCCTTTTAAAGCACGGATAAAATGGGGATGAGGTTTGCATTGCATGTAATGATTAGATATATGTATATATACATTTATATTTGATCCCAAAGTTCTTATTTCCAATTATGTGAGTTTTGTCATTATATTTTGAAATTTCAATTAAAGGATCAGTTTCGTTTATTCTAACCAGGCAAACTTTTTTTTACTCTCTTTCGACAAGGAAATTATTATTGGTCATGATAATTTTTGCTCTAAGTACAGAGAAAAAGGTCAAAAAATATAATAAATCAATAGTCAATCTTTCAAGGACGGCAGTTTATTCAACTAAAGCCAATTCCAGAAACAATTTTAACCTTCATTATTGCCAATCAGGTGTATTGTTGATGACGAAATCTAAGTCAATTTAAAAAGGTTGATAATTATTCAAGACATAAAAGAATGGTGTTTAATTTAATAATTATTCGGTGACTCATTTGCCACTTAGCTTTAGGATATGTAGGGACTCGTATTAAATTATCAGAATACCTAATAAGTATGCAATGTACAACTTCTAATATTACTGCATTAAGGTACGGGTAACGAAAGTGGGGTGAAAAAGCATTTTTAGGGTTTGAACTAGCAAAGTGAAATATTTGTTTATTTATTTATTTATTTGGAACTTGTGTAACGTACAACGTATGTTCCTTGTTCAATTTTGGTAAGTTGACCTGTGCTACACTGTAAATTGTGGATAAGCTGTCGAAAAGAGAAAAAAAGGGAAAAGCTAAAATACATTTCATCTACAAGTGCATTTATACCCATTCGATCTTTGTTCATTTTCATGGTTTCCAACTGTAAATTTAAGAAATTCATGAGTATAAATATCTATGTATATATATATATATATATATATATGTGTGTGTGTGTAAATAGAGAACGCGGAATTCATTTCATGCACACACTAAAATAATATCTATTCTTTTATGCTCCCACTTGAGCTTAGCCAGCATACGTTACCAACTATTTCTTTGTGTTAGGATATTTTAAATAAGGGCCTAAAATGAGAATAACAACTAAAATAAAGGAAAATAATTGGACACTGAAGTAAAGAATTTACGCGTTTCGATATCCACGAGTCGTATGACAGATCTTCTTCTTTTACTGCCGGGAGATGATTACAGACATGTACATCTCATAACGAATAATAAAAATAATTATTGCGACTTGGAGTAAGTATAAAATGATAAATAGCTAGATCTATTTTAATCTATTCATCAATGTATGTACTTAGACCATCTCCAACCGATAAATGCATTCTCAAACTCAAACGCACTCTCAAACTCAAAATGCAGTAATTCTTCTCCAACCGATCAACTCATTCTCAAACTCAATAGACTGTCTTGTAATATTCACTTCCACACCAATTTTTACAAATTTCAAACTACCCACATATTTTAAACTTTACAAATTAATTACTATATATCAATTTAGATTTAATCGAAAAAATTAACAGACTTAATAATAGAAATATATTTATACATATAAAAAGCATCGATTACTGTTTATTAAAAACACGACAGCTACAATATATTTATACATATTAAAAGCATCGAAAATATTTATTAAAAACACGACAACTGCATAACACGGGAAACAAAAACTATTTCGAGATGCATATAGAATTATATGTACAATTAAAAAGCTAGATGACTTTTCATGCCTCATTATTTATATATATTGATTGTTGTATGCACATGCAGGGACGGATCTGCGCAGGGGCTAGGGGGGGCCACTGCCCCCCGCCAAACTGTAACAAGCCTATATTATGTATTTATATTGAATGACGATGCTTAGTCCAGTGGTAATAGTCAGTGTCATAAGTTCATGATGAGCTTCAGACGTGGGTTTGAATGCTCTTGACCCCTTTTTTGCTTTATTTTTTCTGAAGTTCTTTATTTATGACCCCCAACCATGTTAGGCTGGTTCCGTCACTGTGCACATGGAATGATTTATCTATACGGCTATACAAACTTCTTCTGACAATTTTTTTATGATAACTTTTTCTTCACCTTTTGTCAGCTTTCATTACTCTCTCAAATTGGTCAACCTGTCATATTTCTGCCTTTTCTGTCATAAAGCAACAAAAAGGACTTGAAAGCAAATTAAGAAATTACATCGCATAATAACCGGTCTGAGACGTAAACATGCGATTTTTCATGTGAGAGAAATTAAAATTCGCATTTTAGATTTGGTTTTTGGTATCGGTT
This sequence comes from Craterostigma plantagineum, assembly GCA_027422505.1. Classification (NCBI taxonomy): domain Eukaryota; kingdom Viridiplantae; phylum Streptophyta; class Magnoliopsida; order Lamiales; family Linderniaceae; genus Craterostigma; species Craterostigma plantagineum. The sequence goes on from JAPQWV010000717.1 coordinate 231,049, forward strand.
GGAGTAAAATTTGGAAGTTTTTTTGTATTTCCAGCTCGGCTGGAGTTGCTCTTATAACGGATACTTATCACATGTCAACGACAAAAATCTTCAGTCTTCTTCAAATCTTCACTACCTTGTCTGATTCAAACTACCTATCATTGAAATGAGTTTGAATTTGTTTTTTACTATATCTTTGTCTCGTTTGCATTATTGTTCAAGAGTTCTGAATAATTTTTAAGCCTATCAATAAAGGTGGCATTCAAGTTTCAACACTTAGCTTGTCACAAATATATTTAATTTTTATACGAGTTATAATCTTCGTGATTAAATGTAATAATTTAACCAAAATTGCTTCTTTTCATTACAGAATTCATAATCATAAGCTTCGATCATACACGTGTCGAACTGTATCCTGCCCGGAAATACCTCAGTTTAAACTTGATACAGCGAAACCTATTTTATTAATGTAACGAACATAAATCAGCAAAGGGGATGATTCCATATTCCAACATGTTAAACAAAATAATGAAACCGTAGAATGTTACACGCAAAGCATATTTGAAACATACATAAAGTTATTAGATAGACAAAAAAAAAATAAAAAAATTAAACAAACAAATCGTGCAAGAATCAAAATCAAACGTTCGATAAATATACATCTGTAAGAAGAGAAGATTCACAGTGTATGTGTAGAAGCGCTAATGGTAGGACATACATTATTCAACTTTGAAGTGATGACATCGCTAAAAAAATTGTGGCTCAAATTTATTCTGATAGTTTAATAAAAGTAGTTTCGTTATTTTATTGCTTTTGCAATGGAGATATGTGCGATCGTGGCCACTAGTGCAATTAGCTGAGTGAAACAAAGTTCTAGCAGCAGCAACTTGTAACCGTTAAATGTCTGTTAATAACATTAAAAAAAGAAAAAGAAAGTGAAACATTGCATTTGGGTATTGGCAGTGTATGCATGTAACATTATATAACTGATTGATCCCAACCTTTATTATAAGGGTTTTTAATTTAGGCTATTTCCAGTTCTCCACCACATATAATATATTCGGTATATATATATATATGTATGTATATACCTAAGTTATCTGTCAACTTGATGGATATAGTAGGTACACATATGTGTGGTTCACATATGTATATTTTGCAAACAATTTGGAAATGATATTTTCAGCAACTAGGGTTACGTTCAAGTTTAGCAAAGTCAAGATAAGTGACATTCTGCCAGAAAAAGGTAATTTAAAAGGTCCCACAGTAATATTTTGTCCTTACTCGTGCTTAATTAATCACACTTATTTATTCACTGGCACGAATACATTTAAATAATTCCGTAAATGATGATACTTAATAGTAAGACTAACGTGTGGAAGACTTCACAGAAAGCATATACGCAATTTTTTAGTTGAGAATAATATCTCAACAAAAGATAAATATATATAACTGTTTGCATGGATGCTTTAATTGATCTATTTAAAAATTAGGCTCACTAAGTATATTGATTTTCAAGTTTGGAACTGTAAGGAATCGTTAATTTAAAGAATTCAGATTAACAGTTTTGGTGATTGGATTTAACTTAATTGAATACACCGGTTAGATATATGTGGAACCGGATACCGGTCAGCAGTCCGACACACATAACCAGTAACATGATCAATACTGCTACTAGAAGGCCACGAAGACCGGAATGCAGATACCGGATGTGCCACGTAGGACTAAGATTCAAATATATTTGAAGTGAGCAAGTTGAAGGCTTCTGACAAGTAATTAATTCAAGGCTGACAGCAAGAGCCAAGTTGAAGTCAAACTAAGCGAAATAAGACTCCCTGTTGGAACCATCGTTGACTGACTTAAATAAGGAATAAAGCAAACCGCACAAGGCAACTGCTGCAAAGACCGGGCATACCCATTTTAAGGAAAGATATTAAAAGCACTGTCCGGTACAAAGAGCAATCTCACAACGGCTTTCTACATCAAGGCCAACTATAAAGAGGAGAGAGGCAATGAAAAACTTACCTCACTATCTTTGAAATTATGCAACGCAAGAAAAAGTTCAAGCTCATAAGCAAGAAGTGTTTAAGTGTTGTCCTCACTACATTTAGACCTTTTCGGTTAGTGAGTGAGTGTGTTGTTCTTAAGGGTCTGTAAAAAGCTCTTGAAAGTAGACGAACTTTAAAAAGCTTTCTAAGTGGTGTCTAGGAGGTTAGTTAGCTGAAAATAGCCGTGTGGGTTGTACTGTGTTAGTCTAGCTAAGGAAGTTGTGCAATAGGGGTTGTAAAATCGAGTCTTCTAGTGGTGCCTTCTTTGCGGGGAAGAAGGGGAACCATAGGAGAATTTTGGCTCCGAACTTCCAGAAACAAATCTTGACTCTTGCAAACAGACACACACACACACACACAAATCACATCTTCCATCCGGTCTTGGTTCAAAATCGACCGGTCTGCTTCCGCATAAGTTTCGTACACAAATATCAAGCACTGATATCTAACCTTAATCAGTTAAGAACCAAAAAAGAGATAGTGTTTATTCACCCCCCTCTATGCAGCCGATCCTAACAAGTGGTATCAGAGCCGGTTACTTGATATTTTCTCATACTACTAACCATGACTTCATCAAACAAGCTTCCTATGTTTAGTATGGAAAACTTCCTTGAATGGAAGATAAGGATAATGACTCATCTCTGTGCGCAAGACGACGAGATGATAGATGTGATAAATACAGGACCATTTGTGTTTCAAAGGTAAATGTACGACATGCGGTGCATCCTGATGAGCCACAAGAAATTCCAAAGGAAAGACATGAATTAACAACAGCAGAAAGAAAGAAGGTGAATCTTGACAACATCGCAAAGGACACCTTATTCAAAACACATGAGAATATTTAGGCAGGTCATGACATCTAAAACCGCAAAGGACGTATGGGCCAAGCTCTGCCAAATCTGCAAAGGCAATGACCAAACGAGGGAAAATAAGCTCGTCGTTGCCATTCAAAAATACGACAGCATCGGAATGAAGCCAGGAGAAACCATGGCTGACTTTGAGGAGCGCTTTTGCTCCATTATCAACGATCTCTCAGCACTTGGGAGACAAATGGAAAAGCGGGATATGGCAATTAAGGCCATGAAAGCACCCCACGAGAATGGGATGTAAAAACAATGGCCATGCGTGAATCGAAAGATTTAAGCAAACTAATGCTGCATGATCTTTTTGCAGATTTAAAAGCTAACGAGTTTGAGCTCCAGACAAGATTTGAGGACGTGATACTGGTTCAACCAGTCAAGGCACTAGCAGTAGCAAAGCCTTCCATGACTGCCAGCGGAATGAGTGAAGAAGTTATGGCTCTATCAGGAAGTTTGGAAAGTTCATGAAAAAAACTCCGAACAAAACACCACGAGGTAATCATGGTGGGAAAGACGAAGATTCTAACACAGGCTTTAACTGTGGCAGGACGGACACTATATTGCTGATTGCCCTAAAAGAAGGAATGATCAAAGGAGGCAAAAAAATTCAAAAGCAAGAGAATGTCACACGTCCTTGTAGCTGAAAAGAATACTCGCAGATGGAACGACACAGATTCAGAGGAATCGAGCTCTGAAGAAGAGCTGAGCGAATGCGAAAGTGAGAAAGAACTCGTCTGCCTGATGGTAGATCAACCAAGCCTAGAGGCTGAATTCAGTTATGAAGAGGTGTTGGAGGCTCTTCAGGGTATGGCTGACGAATACTGAAAGCTCTACGAGAGGCTCATGATAGCTGAAAAGGGCAAGAAGTCGGTAGAAGAGGATATAGAACCCCTAGTTGAGAAAATTAATCAACTAGCGGTAGAAAACAACGGGTTGAGGGAAACCACCGAACTAAAAGACTCAGAGAATCAAAGACTATCCACCATAATCCGGTCATGGACTGAGTCATCAAGGACTCTTAACTGCCTTCAAGGAATTATGAAGGACACTAATGACCGGACTGGTCTTGGGTACAATAAATACGGGAACACGAGGAGGCATCAACATCAACTCAACCGCCTACCTTAGCTAAGGTAATAAATTTCGTTCAACCATCTAACTATCACCCAAGTCGAGTTACTCTGGAAAACAGCTCCAGAAGAACTAGACTGGGATAACAGTAAACCCTTGCTTCTCACAAAAAGATACCGCAACCGGCAAGGGGGAATACTAATGAAAATTATAATTGTCATAATGTCCCGCAGAGAAAGGAAAGACCGCAACAATTAAGGGGGAATCCTTTATCTACAAACAAATATAATACTGAACCAAGATCGGAATTTCTGAGAAATCAGAATCAGAATAACCGGTTATATTATCCTAGATCGGAGTCCCAAAGTTACAACAGTCCAAAATATCGGTCCTATAATAATAATAATAAACATACAAATAAGAACTATAAATATTTAATTGATCCTAAAACTGGATATTAAGGTGATACAAGTATGGATTCCTAAAGGTTTCAAGTCTAACCAGACCCAGAATAAAATGGATACCACAGAATCATTCTGTTCTTGCAGGGTCACATGCAGGAACTCAACCGGTCAAGCTGGAATGTAGACAGCAGATGCTGTCGGCATTATGTTAAGGATAAAATCTGGTCGGCATGTCAACTAGGTAAACAGGTTAGATCTACCTTTAAGAGTGAAGGAAACTTACTGTCAAACCAATGATTAGGTCTCTTACATATGGATCTGTTTGGACCAGTTTTGGTAATCAGCTTAGGGGGAACTGATATACTTTAGCAGTCGTAGATGATTACTCTAGGTACAGTTGGGTAATTTCTTAAGACAAAAGATCAAAATCCAACTGAATTTATGAAATTCTTTAAAAGAGTGGAGAATGAAAAGAACGCTAAAATTAAAACAACTAGGAGTGGTCAAGGAACTGAGTTTCACAATTTTACGCTAACATCATATCTTGAGGACCATGGCATACGCCATGAGTTATCTGCTGCTAGGACACCTCAACAAAATGGAGTAGCTGAGAAACCGGTCGCTTAAGGAGGCGGCTAGGACTATGCTAGCAGATGCATCTCGCAAAAATTCTAAGCAGAAGCAATCAATACTGCCTGCTATACGCAGAACCGGTCAATGATATCCAAAAGTCAGGGAAAAACACCCTACGAGATCTGGACCGAAAATATTCCTTCTATGACAATGGAAAGAATTATCTAGCCACCTTCGACAACCGAGCTGACAAGGGATTCTTCTTGGAAATTCATCAGTCAGCAAGGCATATCGGGTGTTCAACAGCAAGAATCTGAGCATAGAAGAGTCCCCACATGTGGTGTTCGAAGAATGTCAGCATGAGAACAACACTCCACGGAACATCAACCGGCTAAGTAACCAACTGGAAATTCAGAATCTGGATGATTCAAGTGAAGATGATGAACAAGAAAGCAGCAAAACAAGTCAAATTCATCAGAAGCTGAAGAGACCGGGGTCCACAATGAGCAAATACCAGAATAAGTCACAATTCAGCATAAAAAGAGATACAGACTGTACAACCACCATAAGATTCAGCAGAACCAGTCAACCCTCAAGAGGAGGATCAATCTGAGGAAGAATCCATCAAATTGAACCGGACCAAACTCAACCACCCAAAAAGACTAATCATCGGTGATCCAGCCGCACCCATGAAGACAAGGCGACAGTCCAACCCTAAAATGTTCATCAATGGCTTCATCTCTCAAATACAGCCATCTAAGGTTGTAGAGGCATTTAAGGATAGTGACTGGATCGCAGCTATGCAGAGAGCTGAACCAATTCAAGAGAAGCAATTCATGGATGCTAGTACAAAGACCAAGACCCACTCAGACGGTGATTGGAACCAAATGGGTGTTTAAAAACAAGTTAAATGAAAATGGACTGGTATTAAGGAACAAGGCAAGGCTAGTTGCTCAGGGATACCGACAGGAAGAAGGGATAGACTATGATGAAACATTTGCACCGGTAGCAAGACTAACGGCAATCAGAATCTTTCTAGCCTATGCTGCATTTAAAGACTTCAAGTTGTATCATATGGATGTCAAAAGGGCATTCCTAAGTGGGAAGATCTCAAAAGAAGTCTACGTGGCTCTACCTCCAGGCTTCATCAGCCACGAGTTTCCAGATCACGTGTACCGGTTGAAAAAAGCTCTATATGGGCTCAAGCAGGAACCTCGAGCTTGGTAGGAGTCTTCATGAATTCTCCATTGACAGTGTGGACAAGACACTATTCCGGTACATGAAGTGAGAAGACCTACTCATTGTACAGATCTATGTCGATGACATCATATTCGGTTCAACCAATCCGAAGTTGTGTAAAAGATTCTCCAAGTTGATGCAAGACCAGTTCGAGATGAGCATGATGGACGAACTGACGTTCTTTCCAGGACTTCAAGTAAAGCAACTTAGAACATGAATTTTCATCAACCAAGCAAAATACACCAAGGAGCTCTTAAAACGGTTCGATATGGACAAATGCTCGGAAGCATCCACCCTGATGAGTGCATAATCAAGCTCGAGAAGGATGAAGGGAGAATAGCAGTGGATGTTACAAGATACCGAGGGCTTATAGGTTCGTTACTATACCTAACAGCCACCAGGCCGAACATCATGTACAGTGTCGGTCTCTGCGCCCGACTATCAGACCCAAAGGAGAGCCACTACAATGTAGCCAAAAGGTTACTAAAGTACTTGAAGGGAACAGTCATTGTGGGACTATGGTATCCTAAAGATTCTAGTCTGTCTCTACATGGGTTTAATGATGCAAATTACGCAGGTTGCAAGATAGATCGGAGAAGCACCATCGGAACATGTCAATTCCTTGGTGACCAGCTCGTTTCTTAGTTTAGCAAAAAGCAAACCTCCATTGCGACCTCGACAGCCGAGGCAGAATACCTTGCGGCTCGATGTTGCTGCTCACAAATTCTATCGATCCAACATCAACTAGCAGACTATGGAGTAAAAGATTCGGATACACCAATATCTGCGACAACACAACTGCAATCGCCATCACGTAGAACCTAGTTTTTCACTCTAGAACCAAGAACATCGAGATCAGACACCATTTCATCAGGGATCACGTGCTGAAGAAGGAAATCAGAATGGAGCATATTTCAACAGACCGACAAGTAGCGGATATCTTCACCAAACCGCTCCCCGAAGCTAAGTTCACATACTTTAGAAATGCTTTGGGCCTTCTAGATTTATCTTAAAGGATCAAAACATGAAGTCAGGGGGAACCATGTTATATCAAACCACTTGACATGATAGGTTGCCTAGACTTTACAAAAATGTTGCATTTTGATGATTTAAGTGTCATCTTCTTCCAAAAATCGGTCATTTCTTCTATAACCAGTCTATATACTTACATCCTCAGTTTCAACCAAAACTGATCTTAACCATCATACAAGAAGTCTATACATATATTGATAAATACCGGGTTTCCTCTGAAACTGGATGTCCCTTCTTTAATCCGTATATATATGTGCCCTATACGGACTGGCCAAGACCGAAAATCGTTTTTCTTTATTGCACTTAATGCAAACATTGCATGTTATCTACAACATGTCCACGTGCTATCTAATGTCGAGCTAGCAAAGTTATCTGAATGGGTGAACTGTCATGTCATCAAAGAATCTCTGACATCGGACAAGACATAAAGTTCCGAGTCATTGACAGGAGGGATCCATGTCATTATATAGGAGAAGGAATTTTTTGTCGCAATCCCGGAGTCAAATATATTAAATAGTATAATTTACAATTATCAAATATTGTGAACCACGATAAATAGAAAAAAAGAAGTGGGTCCAAATGTATAAATTGTTCAATGTTTAATTTTTTGGTGCACGCGTGTACGATAGGCATATAGTGCTATACACTATATTAATTGGAAATAGTGAATCTAGGCTTATGATGATATAAAATATGACTACACTACATTAATTGGAAATAGTGAATCTAGACTTATGATGATATGAAATATGACTATATATATTATATCTTCTACTTTTGAATAAAATCATACGCCGTCAGCAATATTCTTATCAACCTCCGGCAAAAAACAAAGTGATCACGAAGTAACAGAAGTGCCAGAAAACGATGGAATAAGACAATTCCTTTTAAATTATTATAATGAAACACTATCAATTAATTTAAATTAGTGATTAAGCACAGTTAACAACACTTTGATCGACACCAAGAGTATTTTATATGATTATAGAAAGAAAGATAAATGAAAGTGTGGCGTGTTAATGTCATTCCCACTTCCTTAAACTCTAAGGAATTTTCCGTTAAACAGAAATCCTATGGTTAAATTAAAATTCAACATTTATCTATCAACTCATAGATAACGAAGATATTTTAAACTGTAATTAACCTTTTTTTTGTTTTGTTAACTGTTGAATGAGCAATTCACCTTTAAAGATTATGCTCCAAGGGAATGTGTCCTTTTTCAATTCTATATCATAATATTTTAGATCACTGTACATAAATAATTATAATATAGATTAACCCAAAAACCCTGTACACGATATTTCATTCGTCCCTTTCAAACAAGATGTATCAAAGCCTAATTCCAAGCTTCACGACACAGACATCATCCCACCAAATATTGTTTCGTATGCTGATTATATATTATATATATATATAATTCAAACTAGTCATAATATTGTTTCGTATGTTGATTATATATATATATATTATATATTATATATATATATATATATATATATTATAACAACTAGTCATAATTCAAACTTTTTCCGGGTAATAAAATGCAATCATGAAGTCCCAAAATTCTTTGTCACCATATGTGTGTGCATTGTCTCGCCACTTTCTCCCCCCACTAAGAGATTCATTCCTACATTTTTTTTTCACATATTTCATTTTTCTTTTCTAGTTCTCTTATGTCATCATCTTCTGATTGGTTCGTATAGGATAAGCTCACCATCAAATAAACACATTATATAAATCAAAATGATTCAATATGTAGTTAGCTTTGCAATAAATAATTGAATCTTGATCTCGTTGTCGAGTCTTTGTTTAATTGTTTGTACTTTGATAGATATGTTTTAATATGGTGGGGAATGTATTGAGGTCTTAGAATAATAATTACTGATCTTTCTCGCACTCTTACGTATGACCAACTGAGGCTTTTAAGTCCACTAACGAAACTTAATTAAGGATGTAATGATAAAGTAATTAACGTGTGTTAAAGAAGATTAACCAGGATAATGATTGATGAACTGCTACGTTGCGAAATTTTAGAAAACCCATGTGTGAGTGTCGAGCCAAAACTTTTAGAAAAAATATCGAATTATTGTTGTTGTTCACTGAGATTTACATCCTAACATATAATTAGTTTAGAACACAGATTTTCTTAGGATATGCGAAAATCCCCGATAATTATCAGGCCAAGAAAAGACGATAATAAATAGAAGAGACGAAAAATAAATTTGGACAGTGAACACGAGATTTACGTGGTTCGGTCAGAATGACCTATGTCCACGGGCCGGATGGTAGAACTTCTTTGTTATGTGGAATGATTACAGACACGTACACTGACGATACGAAAGCAGCTACAACAATATTAGGAGTAGACTACATACTAAATAATCAGAGGAGAAGATCTTATTTGAGGTGGTGTCTTTTCTCTTCATCGATTAATGCCTACTTATAGGCAACGGATTGGTTCGATCTCTCATGTGAACAAGAGAGAAAAAACTTTCAGCTCCTTTGAATGTCAACTGCGCCCGCCGAAAGAGAATTAATTTTCTTCAATTCACATGCTTCTTTGACCAAAAAGGTTCGGCACCTCACATTAAGGTCACCATCAACAATCTCCACCTTGACCTTGATTCCGTAAATAACCCCATCTTAATTAGTAATACCTTTATATCCCTCCGACCTTAGCCCCAACGGGCTAGTTTACCAACTTACCAATCAAGTCCAAACAATGCTTGGACTCGATAACTGGTAAAGACTGTGAACATATCTATAGGATTATGCTTCGTGTTTATCTTTTCTCTAAACACCTTTTTATCTGCAATGATATCAGGAACAAAATGATACTTTACATCAATATGCTTAGTTCTTTCGTGATACATCTGATCCTTAGTCAGATGAATCACACTTTGACTATCGCAGAAAATGGCCATATATTCAGCTGATTTTGAGTTAATTCACTGAATAACACCGTCAACGACAATGCTTCCTTGATTGCGTCAAATGGCCATGTATTCAGCTTCAGTAGTAGATAACGCCACTACGTGCTGTAGAGTAGCTTTCCAGCTAACTGCACAACCTCCAATAGAAAATACATAATCAGTAAGAGATCACCTGCGTAGTCTGAATCGATGAAGCCACCGAGAGTATCACTGTTTCTACCAAACTCTAAACAAATGCTTAGAGTACCCTTCAAGTATCTAAGAATCCACTTTACTGCTTGCTAATGTTCTTTTCCTGGGCTAGTCATTATACCTGCTAACAACACTAACAGCCTGTGATATATCAGAACGTGTACATACCGTTGCATACATAATACTGCAAACTACAATCTAGTAGGGAACTCGTGCCATGTACGCTTCTTCCTCATCTGATGATGGTGACTGAGCAGCGCCTAACCTAAAATGCTAAGATGAGTGCTGACTGGTTTAATATGTTCATGACAAATCTCTCCAAACTTTCTCGAGGTAACTTTCCTGGGTCATGTGTAACTTACCAGCTCATCTATCACGCCTAGTCTCCATACCGTGAATCTTCTTATCTGCTCCCAAATCCTCATCTCAATTCACATTCAATAAGGCATTCAGATGGTGAATTTCTCCAATATTCTTAGCCGCAATGAGCATGTCATCAACATATAACAATTGATAAATGAACGAACTGTCACTTAACTTCCAGAAGTAGACACAACTATCATACTTGCTCCCGGAGAAACCATGACCCAACATGAAAGAATCAAAACGTTTATACCACTGTCTTGGAGACTGCTTTAATTCGTGTAAGGTTTCCTTCAACAAACAAAATTGGTCTTCTTTTCCTTCAACTATGAAGCTTTCACGTTGCTTCATATATATATGTTCATCTAAATCGCCATGTAAGAACGCCGTCTTGACGTCAAGCTGTTCTAACTCCAAATCATAAATGGCAACGAATGCAAGTAATACACGAATAGAGCTATGTCTAACGACAGGTGAGAATACGTCATTAAACTCAACACCTTGTACTTGACTATAGCCTTTCGCGACTCGTGCCTTATACATTGCATCATCAGAACCAAATAAATCTTCTTTCTTCTTGAAGACCCACTTACATCGGACTATTTTCTTTTTCTTCAGCGGCGGCACAAGAATCCAAGTACCATTCTTCATCGCTACCAGCCACTTATCAGAATTTACATCGCTTATTGCCTCCGAATTGGTAGAAGGTTCGCCGCCTTCACCTGTTTCTTGTGCCACTGATAAAGCGTACCAAACTAAATTCACGTACCGTGATGGTAGTCGAATCTCCCGTCTCTTCCTATATCTGGCCATAGAATATCCTCCTCGGTGCTCTCATCTTCAACATGATCTGAATCAGGTTCTGACTTATCCTCATCTTTGTTAGGATATGCGGAAATCCCCGATAATTGTTTGCCCAAGAAATGACGATAATAATAAAAGAGATGTAAAATAAATTTGGACAGTGAACACGAGATTTACGTGGTTCGGTCAGAATGACCTACTTCCACACGCCAAAGGGTATAACTTCTTTGTTATGTTGATTGATTACAGACACGTATACTGACGTGATATAAAAGTAGCTACAACAATATTAGGAGTAGGCTACTTAATATAGTAATCAGAGGAGAAGATCTGATTTGCGGTGGTGTCTTTTCTCTTCATCGAATAATGCCTATTTATAGGCAACGGATTGGTTCGATCTCTCATGTGAATAAGAGAAAAAATTTCAGCTTCTTTGAATATCAACTGCGCCGGCCAAAAGAGAAGTAATTTTCTTCTCTTCACACGCTTCTTTGACCAAAAACGTTCGGCGCCTCACATCAAGGCCACCATCAACATAATTTTACAATGGAATCATCCTCAAGAAGAATAGTTCAACTACTATTTGATATTAATGAGAATTACCTAATTGAGTTCTTGGTCCTAATTCTCGTCCGTAAATTAATCCAACTAAACAAAGTAAATTGTACCCTAACTTTAAAACATGAATACACGAATGCATGATATAATATGCATATACGCATATGGGATCTCATCACTTAATCCAGTTTTATTCATGCTTCGGTCCACTTTTTATGCTACATTTAAAAAAAAAAAAAATATCATTGCAGTCACTAAAATCGGTGGTGATACTGATAAAGACGTCCAATGGAACATCACAGAGCTCGCAAATTTAGCAGCTTTTAAAACGATATTTCGAATTCTAGTATTATTAATCATCATTTGCCTCATTTATGCTCTTCCTGAGAGAGCTACACATCTCTTTCTCTCTCTACATACATACATCTATATAAATTTATATCAATAATTCAACCAAATCATATGATAATTACTTTACTTAATCAATGAGGGCAATTTGCACAACCACAACTTCCATCAATGAGACAAACATAATTCTTGCAACCTTTGGGGCAAAGCGTTCTGCAGTCATCATCGTTATTACAAGGCCGACGACAGCTGCAAATGCCAGCCATGCACCGAGCTGGTCGAGGCTTATTCGGTGGGCAAACTATGTCTTTGCAGTCGTCAGTTGTTCTACATTTTCTCATTGGTTGATTAATTGCACATGATGCTGATGAAATATTAAAATTGAAATTATTAGTTACCGATAGTCTAAAAATGATGTACTATGTAGTATGTATGACTAACCAGCGACGACGAGCGCAAGGGCCACGAGGAAGATCGACGCCTTCTGAGAAGAAGCCATTTGAATGGTCATGCTGAGAGAAGCTAATAAGGTAAATGGTAAATGTAGGGTTGAGAAGAATATGCTTTGCATGGAAAAGATTTGTATTATGGCGTATTTATATACATGTAAAAGTATATAGAGAGAGGGAGGGTGTCGTAATTTCTATAACAAGGTTATCAATATATCACGGGCTTTCTGAAAGATGTAATATTACGACAAATATATCATCCAAGATTTCTTAAAGACCTTTTTAGTGACGTGACCTGGCCAGCCCGACCCCTATCGGGCCGCGGGCCTGGTTGGCTTAGCCAGTTTAACTTATAAAAATAAACAAGAAAACAGAATAAAATTTAAAAAATAAAATAAAATATATATTTAATCTAAATAAAATTTTTAATATTAATTAATTAATTATTTTTAACTTTATACAATTACAAACCTACTTAAAAATTAAAAAAACTTTAGGATTTATATATAAATATATATTTATTAATTAATATTAATTTTAAATATTGGCGGGCCAGCCCCCGCCGGAGCCCGTGGGCCGCACGGGCTTGCCCGTTTAGGCCCACCCCTCACGGGCCTAAAAAATATCAGCCCACCCCGCCAACCAGCCCGCGGGCCACGGGCCATTCTGACAGCTCTAATGATATATTTGTCGTCGCCCAATCCTTCGAACATTTCTTGGCAGTCAGTCGAAATTTCCTCTGCACTATGTCGCGCACCTCTTATTTTAATTATAATAATTTTTTTTACACTCTTCCTCTTTATAAATTTTTATGGTTTTTTATATTTAAAAGTATGTAACTAAAATGAAAATAAGAATGATAATAACATAATAATTCATAATATTAAAATTCATAACTATATTCACAATATGAGTACAAATAAAATAAAATCCAGTCTAATATTCTCGGACTATCGAGATTTGGTGAGAACATGGACGGAGCCGACGAAAACAACTGGAAATAAAAAAGATGAATTTCCCATAAACTGACCAGCCGACGAAGGCTTTCCAAACCCAAGTTAAGCAATGACATAAGAGATCGATTAGGAGCGAACCAGAAGATTTGTTTGGAGGATAAAATTGAGGAACGACAGGCTGAGAAGGTCCAGCCCTACTTCCACCAGCAACTACAACTTGTAAGCGAACCATCTGCTCTCGAAGCGCTTCAGCATCACGTATCATTGCACAACATTGCTCTTTAAGATTCTTATTTTCAATTTTCAAAATCGACATTTCTCTCTAAGTAACAGAATATGCATTATAATACAATACAAGAATTATAGCTATTCCTTTCCATCAGTAAAAAATAAACCATTCTGCCAACGCACTAATAGAGAAACCTGATAATTTTTTAAGAGATAGTCAAGAAAGGATTAGAACTAGAACCACAATGTTGATAAACCAGCTTGCCGCGTATAATATAGTCTATTTATGCGAGGGCTAGTAAATGTTGAATAAAATATCCTGGATTTTCGACGAGAACGAATTACGTACCGGTTTGACAGCTTGACTCATATTTGGGAACTAAGGACTGATGGTGCTTTACTATCGTTGTAACCCCCAAAACCCATGTTTTGGATCCTCCAGCGACCGTCTTGAAAACGTGAATCATTTGTTCGTTACTCATTTGATTCCCGGTTTTTGACTGGGCTCTATTCTTTCCGTCATATCCTCCTACAATAATATAAAATCATTAAATCAAAATTAAGCTATTATAGGAAAGGAATCATGCACCGCTATCCTTTGTGCTCTTTCCATCATGGCTATAACCATCGACGATGCCTCCAATACATTCGGTTCTCGACCTAACTTAGCTCTCTACAAATTTTTAAATGTTACAAGAAAAAATGAGATATAAATTTTAATAATTATTTAAGACGCACGAAACGTTTTCGTCGTACAAGCTGACCAATGGGCCCGCCTCGCGATTGGCTGCACATGATATTCCGGACAACTGAGCAAAATAACACTATGTGCATTCTCCAAATCAGTCCCGACCATGAATTTAGTTCGTATCTTTCTTGTTGGTCGGCCTAAGTAATTAAAAATTGATAATGGTCCGTATCCCTCCTCGTAATATTTCCCTAAGCTTAACGAGTTTTTTGGTCCAGATGATAAAATGAAGTTTGATGAAGTTTGAAGTTTCTGCATTAGGTACTGGTTACACACTGACTCCTCTATTTGCGTCAAGTTCATATTTTGTTCAGGCTATGCATAAATGCTGCAAATAAAATAAGTAAAGACGTAAAAAGTAATATACCGTTCAAATGGATACTTCTATCGATAATGTAGTGGACCACTGATGATTGCTTCGTATGGGAGATGGACACAACATGCTCCATGGAATAAAAAAAAGATGGTGGATATATTCTTTCCAACTAACAGATAATCAAGGCGACTTTTGAGTTGTTCTTCAGTTTGAGAGACGTCTGACACGGTGCAACATGAAGATTGGAAGAATATGCTAAGTTCAGTTAAACGCTCCAAACAAACTCAAGTAATATTTCTCGAAAGGCGATTGGAATTATTCGCTTCATAAAACATGACAATCGTGAGATTCTAAGTTGCAGTTTACCATGTCGCAGCATCTACCTATATTAGAGGCAAAATCAGTTGGAAAACACACTGTTTCAATTGCAGACCTTACACATCTTTTATCCATAGAGCTTTCGTTTGGGATACTCCATTACAGTTTAAAAATGTTGGACGACTCCCATATTTCTATACCGATAACCTCTCTGACGGACCATTTTTCTCGACTTTATCGTTGAGAAAATCTCTTGTATTTCCCTCAATGCATGCTGTCTAGCTCAAAAACGACGATGACAGTCAAAATAATAAATCTGTGATATTTCAAATAAAAAGCTGAAGTATCTTCCACGAAAATTGGGCAACCCAATGATGTACCCCAACCAGACAATATTCCATACGTAGGAAAATTACTCACCGTCATTGGCGCAACTCATAGCCTAAATATTTCTCACGAACTGAATCATAAGTCTGTAGTCCGACGTGCCACATTTAGTTCTTCAATCAGACGTTGAAGATAAACATCCAATTTATTCATATGATTTTTTGGACTAGATATTAAGAGATAGAAATATATACATTTTTACTTAAAACAATCACCAGGGGAGGATTGTAATGAGTCGACCACTAGCCAACATGAATATTGCTTACCAAACTGGTCATGAACAGTCAAACCATCAGCGCGTAATCCTACTCGAACATTTTGTGGATCAACAGAAAATTCGGATGTTGACTATCGGAATGCTTCGCTTTTCCATCAGAAGGGTGACACATGAGGCCTTCGTCGGGTACGTGACTAGCATGCCATGTCACCATCTATGTTGTTCTCTTAAGTATAACCGTTGAAGTCTTGGACCAAGTGGCAAATAATGTAACACTGTATAAGAAGACTTCGATATATCAGCAAATTTAAATTGTGGTGTTCTACATACCTTGCAGCATTTTAGCTCGACATCTTGCTTCCAAAATAGCATGCAACCCATGATGCAACAATTTATATGGTGTATGGGTAAATCCATCATCACCTTCTTGCTCTAGTAATAACTTTCTGGAAACGAATTCTCGTCCGTCAATAATCTATGAACCAAATTAGATACATTGTCAAAGCAGATGCAGACATATTTCAGGTTTAATACTCGCCCATTCTGCAATTGCAGCGAATTGAGAGTAAGTGCCATCGAATGGTGGAGTGTTGCAGTTCTCAATTTTCTGTAAAATAATCATGGAATGTCCTCCTTATTTGGCATTGGGCTGCTGCTATCGATATCAAAACTTGTTGTAAGTTTTTTATCATAATCGATGATATTAGGAATAGCAGTACCAACTGTATTTTGTTCCTCCAATCTTAATTGTGTATATCATCAATACTAAAACCAGAATAGTCAGCCATTGATCCACTGGTTGAAGCTCCCAATATGCGGCTTCTCAGTGTAAAGTCTAGTTGTAATAATAATACATATATCCATTCTTCGGTAGATGAACTCCCACAACTAAATGATCATGAAATTTGGAATTATCGCATTTCTTGCATGGACACTATATCCGAAGCACCGAACCTCAAATATTTTGATATTGTTGGTTGCATAATTAGTTGATTGATTTAAGCTAGCAAAATGTAAATTTGAATTGTGGACCGAAAAATCAGTGAGTGCAACTAATTCTGAATTTTACTTACGTGCTGTCGTTGTCGACGGAAATCTCGTTGAAAATTGTAGGGAAAATTTTTGGGTTGTTTTCAACGGCTATGCTGTCGAGAGACCGCTGATGATTTCTCAACAACATTTCCGTGGAAAATGTCATCGAATTATTGGTCGACTGATATTTGGCAGATCACAACGTGGATGTTTTAATTACGTTGATGTTTTATTTTCTTGTTCTGGTGGGCACTACGACAAAGTTCTCCGACAAATTTACTAGAGACACGAGCCTTTCTTGCACTAAAAATACTACGGACTGAGAGTCAAAAGTCAGGACCTATTTATACAACATTAGTTTATTGAGATACTTATTCCCCCCCACGTCAGTTTTGAGCATATTAAACCATGTATGGACTCTCCTCAAAGCCTAGACCACAATAGTAAAATCACCTTGAATTTTGTTGTCCAGTGATATCTCAATTTAATAAAATCGATAAAATCGTCATTATTGGGTTCATCAGCACAAAATGGCCATTGGCTAAAACCCAGCAACGCCATCTTAAGCACTCAAACTGAAAAGACCTTATTTTCTTCATTCAATAGTTATAAAATATAATCAAAGATGGCATTGAACTTATTCGAATTGTTTGAGGGAGTCTAGTTTGGCGCTTTGCTTCAGCGCGTTTTCTCGAAAATGACTAACGTTGTTGAGGCAATAAACTTGCAAGTTCGGCTTCAAACAGTAAATGAAGAAAGATCGCAAGCAATCTGTGTCTGTGCTGCAAACGTCTTCACCAATGAAGTGTTTTACAGAATTGATACGATAAGATTGTCATCATACCGCCGTGTATATATATAATATATATAATGTATGTGTGGGGAATAGCCCTACTTGAAATAATATATATCATATATTAATGAAGTGTTTATTACATTTACTTTGTTATAACATGTTTTGGATTGTGGTACTGTTATGTATTTACATAATAGAATAGGGTATTGAATTAATATGCCCATATTCAAACTTGGCATAATAGTTATTCTGTCTGTTTAGAAAGTTAAAAAATTTTCATCTAATTTGCCAGTATACTTGGGTATAAAAAGAAAGGCTAGATTTCATTTTGACAAGAGTCGATTCACAGCAAAAGACTTTTTTATCACACTAATTTTAGTTTGATAGCCATACAGATTGATAGGTATTGAGTTTGCTAGAAATCATGAATTAATTATTCAGATTAATAGTTTTGGTGATTGAACTTAACTTGCCTTACCGATTAGTAAAAGATGAAATCGGGATAGGCTAACAGAGCGCCATTGCGAAACGAAACCGGGTCAAGACTGCATACCGAAAGTACATGAGACCAGACTGCCTCGAAACCGATAGTGCATGCTGGATAGATTAAAAAATATTCAAGCATGGCAATATGAAGACTTCTGACACTCATTAAATACAAGGTGTTGGCTGGAGCCATTTGAAGTCAATTCAAACTGAATAAGGAAGAAGCACAGGCACAACGCAAACTGGTTGAAGGAGCGGACATACCGAATTTGGTAAAGCTAATTAATGCAATGTTTGGTACATGAAGAGCTATTTCACAACGGGCTTCAACTTTAACCCAATTAGATGCAAGCTGAAGCAATCGCCAACTTTGAACAATCAAGAACGAGAGAATTAACCCAAGCTTTAAAATCACAAAGTTCTTTAAGCAAGAAAGAAATAGGTGTTGTCATTACTACACTGAACTGGATGGTTTAGTGAGTAATATCACAAAGGACTGTAAAAAGCTGTTGAAAGAGACGGACTGTAAAAAGCCGTTTAGAGAGGACTAGGAGTTTAGCAAAATATAGATGTGAGGGTTATATGGAGTGAGTTTAGCTAAGGAGGTTGTACGGTAAGTATTGCAAACCAATGCTTCAAGTGAATAATACCTTCCTGACCGGGAAGAAGAGGAGACATATGAGATTTTAATTCGGAACTTCCAGAAACAAACTCTGTCGTACTGCAAAAACAAGCAAACCATTAACATCCGATTTTGGTTCAAAACCTGCTGGTTTCTTCCGCACTAGTCAATACACTAATATATCAAGCACCGGTATTGACCTTTAACGAGATCAAAATCGGAAATAACATAATATAATCGAGTGTTTATTTACCCCCTCTGAACACACAAACCGATCCTAACAGATTTGTTAATAGTCTTGAATAATATTTTCGCTTATATCTTTCAAATCTTTCTAGTATATTATATTACCAAAATAATTCTAATGTACTATCATAATATTCTTAATATAGTTTAGTATATTAAGTGTAATAACATTTAAATATATCAAAATTTTCTTCAAATATAATTTATGATAATAATATTTATACACACGTGAATGTTATGTTTCTAAAATATGAATTATGACATGGAATAAGAAAATAATGATACTCTTTCAACATATATTGTTGTCTTGTACATATTATCTATTTCAAACTTGAAAACGCTTAACAAAGGTCCAAATTCGTGATTAAGAAAAAAACATGTTAGGTATAGCGATTCTATTCTTAGTTTTTATTATAGTTAAACAACGAAACCATATCGATTACTGGTTCGCATCTCTCGGGATTTACTTGGTCCACATGTAGGGTTTTCGAGGTAAAAAAAGTTCATATTGATTGTCACAAACGACTATCCATTTCTTAAACTCGAGATCAAACGAATACGTATTAGCTACTTCATGATTCTATTCATCGTTCGCAAGAATCAAACATCAAATTATGCCGTATATACCATCAACAACGTTCATTCATTATTCTTTCCAACCCAAGCGAGTGACACATTATACGTTGCAATTAAAGGACACAAGCACAACTTCCATCTATGTTGCAAGAAAATTGCTTTGTTCCATTAGGACAAAGCTTCTTACAGTCATCGTCGATCTTACATGTCGGCAAACAACTGCAAACGCCGGCCAAGCAAATGGATGGTTCGAGCTTAGGCTTATTCGGACATAACACGAATAGGCACTCGTCGTTCGTTCTACACTTTCGTCTTGAGGGTTCTCTTGCACAAGATGCTGCTGTATTATATAAGAAAGATTAGAACATTTGTAGCATATACCGATAAAGCTATATAATTAAGAAAATCATTGAACTAACCCGTGAAAAAAAGCACAAGAGCCATTGCAAAGATTAAAGTTTTCCGAGTGGCCATTTTGAATTTTCTTATGTGAATATTGGGATGATTTGCCAATTGAATGGTTAGTATAAATAGATAGAAAGGTGTGTAGCTTGATTAGGTAAGATTTCTAGATTATGTGAATCGTCCCATGTAATTAGGGAAAAGATACGCTGCCATTTTGATTATTTTCCCTATAATGAAATGATTATCCGATAATTAATGAATCTTTGATTAATATTTCTCCTCCTTTATATATATATATATATATATATATATATATATATAGGTTTGCTATGGTGCCCACCTACCGTGAGCAACCACCGTGAGCACCATAAGCAAATCTCTCAATTTTTTGCTTTATTTTGATTCCCAACACCGCCAACACCCCCGTAGATCCTCTCATATCCATTGTTAACATAAATCGCCATCAACAACACGTTAATTTTTAAGAAAATCATCACATTAGTACGTCGTCCGCATGTGAATAATAAATAATGAATTTTCTTAAAAATTAACGTGTTGTTGATGGCGATTTATGTTAACAATGGATATGAGAGGATCTACGGGGGTGTTGGCGGTGTTGGGAATCAAAATAAAGCAAAAAATTGAGAGATTTGCTTATGGTGCTCACGGTGGTTGCTCACGGTAGGTGGGCACCATAGCAAACCTCTCTCTCTCTCTCTATATATATATATATATATATATATATAATCAGAAATGTTATGGTGCTCACCTTGCATGAGCACCATCCGTGGGCACCTGTTATGTGGCATTTTTTTTGTGCCACGTCAACATGCCAAATATATGTAGAGTAAACATTAATTATTTATCAATTACATACCCCATGTAAAAAAGGAAAAAAAGGAGTTTAATGCTATTAATTTAAGTAATATTGATGGAATCCAAGACACGAGTTCGAAAGATTACACGACACAAGAAGAAAACATCCGAGACATATTCAACCGAACGCGCTCGTAGGAATGAACGGCCCATTGACTAGATTAATAAGGAAGAGAATGAACGAGGCCTTGTGCAAACTCATAATGGAAGCCGAAGATAAAGAGACTAAAGCTATCAACTATTGGAAGTAACAAGGCCCAACCAATTGGACCCATCAAGTAGTTGAAAGGAAGGTCCAAACCAGCCCAAAATCATCCCAAGAGAAGTCAATTCGTCCATGACCTTTCAAGTCCTTTCTCAAGTTCCATGAAGTTGGTCCAAGTGAAGTTTGGATGGGCAAATTCGTTGCATGCATGAAGGAAGCCAAAGAGCCATTCAAAGTTCATATTGAAGTCATCACAAACCTTTCAAAGTCACCTTGAAGTCATATATTTTCATTAAGTCTTCATTATTAAGTCAAAGTAGTTTATTTAACGCTTTTAGCCTAGTTTATCTATTAATATTCTATGTATGCTCGAAAATTAGCAAGAATTATCATTTTGAACTTGTAAGGTTTTCCTTATTCCCTAGCTCTCCGAGTGCTAGCTCGCTCTTTGCAATTCACGTGCAAATACTTTTCGGCTTATCAACTAAACTCGTTCCATTTAGTTGTGACGCCAAAACCACCTTCATATACCTTTCGTGATTCAAAGGTGATAGGTTTAATATTCCTATTGTTGTTGGGTTCGTTAGGTCATGAGGGGTTGGGTATCCGGAACACTATTCTTCATGTGTGACCGAAAGGTGATAGGTTTAATATACCTGTTTTTGTTGGATTCGCTTGAGAGATTATCTCAATATATATTTGCGTCTTTCGCCATTCAAAGCACGATATTTTTCAGAGTGAACTGGTGCTCACATTCGAGGTCCACATCAGTTTGCTATCAGAGACCAGGTTCCTTGAGGGTTGATTATCGAAGAAAAACAGAAAAAAATCGAAAAAAACAGAAAAGTAAGAAAAAAAGAGTGCAAAAAAAAAAGAAAAGAGTCAAAAAAATAGAACAAAAAAAGTTCGAAAAAAAAAGGAGTTAGAGGGTTTCTATTCTTGCGTCGTTGGTGTCCATCGTAATATTTAGTTATCAAGTTGAGAGGGTATTTTGTCTACGTTTTTGCGAGGTTAGAACGTGTCTCGGGGGGTTTACGAATTAGGAAATAAAAAAAAGGAGTGAGTGATCCTACCTTTCACATAAGCCTTCAACCAAAGAAGAGATACCATGGCTGATAAAGAAGATCGCGAACAAGTCCCAAATTTATTTCAACGAGCATTGGCTGACACTATAGCGGCTCATAATGGAAACGTTGTGGGACAGGATGGATCAGCTAGAAACAAGTTTCAACTGCAATCAACGATATAATACTTCGGATGAAGATGGGGATTGGGAGCGGTCTGATGTCTCACGGTATAATAGGCGAAGAGAACGAAAGGGGAGGAAACGACGATGATCTAAGAGGTATCAAAATGAGTATCCCTACTTTCAAGGGAAGAGCAACCCAGAAGCCTATATTCAATGGGAGGCCAAGGTCGAGAAAATATTCTTACTCTACTACTACTCCGAAGAAAAGAAAGTTCAGCTCGCAGAATTCCACAACTATGCATTAGCTTGGTGGGACAAATTGGTGGCGACAAGGCGAAGAAATCGAGAACGACCAATGAGAACGTGGGCCGAGATGAAAGCAATATTGAGAAGCGATTTGTTCCCCCTCATTACTATCGTGAGTTGTACAACAAGCTACAAAGCATGGTCCAAGGATCGAGGAGTGTCAAAGAATACTACCCAGAGTTAGATATGGCAATGGCAAGATCTAATGTCGAGGAAGATCTGGAAGCTACCATGGCTCGATTCTTACGAGGGTTAAGGCAAGAGATTGCCGACATCGTTGAGTTGCAGCACTATCTTGACATGGAGGAGATGCTCCACTTGGACGAGAAGGTAGAGCGTCAACTAAAGAGGAAAGACAGCCGGGCATCTAAGCCGACGCCATGGAAAAACCCTAGTCACCCGAAGCGAGATAGTGAAGTCGAGAAGAAATCAGAACCAAAGAAGAGCGATCATAAAAACTGCTCAAAAGGTGAATCGGAGTAAGGGTATTTCTTCTCGTGTGACATGTTTTAAGTGTTTAGAAAAGGGCCAATCACAATGTCCGAACACGAAAACCATGGTCATGCTCGATTATGGTACGTACGTATGTGAGGGTGATAGCGATGCGGAAGAAGAACATGAAGATGAAGGCAAACAACACCAATCAAGTTGCGACGAACGTCTTGTTACCATGAGGGCTTTGAACGTATAAGTAAAATAAGACGACTCACAGAGACATAACATCTTCCATACCCAATGCAATGTCCAAGAAAAGGTATGCATGATGATAATTGATGGCGGAAGTTGCACTAATTGTGTTAGTTCATACCTTGTAGAGAAGCTTGGGTTACCCTTGATCAGGCATTAGTCTCCATATCGGTTACGATGGCTGAACGATAGTGGCGAGATAAGGGTCAATCGACAAGCTCTAGTGAAATTCTTGATCGGTAAATATGAAGATGAAGTTTTGTGCGATGTTGTGCCGATGAGTGCTGGTCATATATTGCTTGGTTGTCCTTGGGAGTTTGATCGTGACGCTGAACACAAGGGGAAGACGAATAAATACAAGATCGTCCACAAGAATAAGACGTACACGCTTGTTCCATTGACACCGCAACAAGTTTACAAAGAGCAGGTCAAGATGAGCGAGAAAAGAAAACACGAAAGTATAGAGAAAGAAAAAGCGAGTGAGAAAAAAAGAAAAAGATTAGGGAAAAGAAAAAGAAAAAATATGAGAAAAGAGCCGAAAGCAAGTGAGAAGAAAGACGCTTTTTTCGCTAGCGTGAGAGATGTTGATCGTGCCATGGCTTCTCGCAAGCCAATTTACCTTGTCTTACTTAGCGACACTATCTCTAACGATCTTTGGAATTCCATACCTTTGGAAATTGTGGATGTTTTGAAAGATTTTGTAGATGTTTTACCCGATGCCATGCGAGCTACCGCCGATTAGAGGGATCGAGCACCAGATTGAATTCCTACCCGGATCAGCCATATCGAACCGACCCGCCTATCATGCAAATCCGGAGGAGACAAAGGAGTTACAAAAACAAGTTGACGAGTTGCTTTCGAAGGGATTAATCCGCGAGTCCCTTAGTCCATGCTCTGTCCCGGTAATTCTCGTCCCAAACAAAGATGGTTCGTGGCGTATGTGCATAGATTCTCGAGTTGTTAATAAGATTACAATTAAGTGTCCTCATTCGATTCCTAGGCTAGATGATATGCTTGATGAGCTATATGGTGCCCGCATGTTTTCGAAAATTGACTTGAAATCAGGTTATCATTAAATTAGAATGAAAGAAGGCGACGAGTGGAAAACGGCCTTTAAAACAAAATTTGACCTCTATGAGTGGTTAGTTATGCCTTTTGGTCAAATGAACGCTCCTAGCACTTTCATGCGACTTATGAACCATGTGTTACGACATTTTATTGGTAAATTTGTTTTTGTTTATTGTGATGATATTATGGTCTATACTAAAAGCATGGTAGATCATATTGAGCATATTAAACTCGTGCTTACCACCCTTAGAAAAGAAAAATTATATGCTAAAAGTGCATGTTTTGCATGAAAGAAATTATTTTTCTTGGCTATGTTGTAAGTGCTAATGGTTTGCGTGTTGATGAGACAAAGGTAAAAGCTATTCATGAGTGGCCGACGCCTACCAATGTATCCAAGGTGAGATCTTTCCATGGGCTTGCAAGTTTCTACCGTCGATTTGTTAAAATTTTTTCTACAAACCGCTTAACGAGTTGGTAAAGAAGAATGTTAAATTTGAATGTGTGACAATCAGCAAAAAGCCTTCGAGGAACTCAAGCACGACTTAACTAATGCTCCTATCTTAACCTTACCTGATTTTTCTAAAACTTTTGAGATTGAATGTGATGCTTCAGGTGTAGGTATTGGTGCAGTGTTACTTCAAGGAGGGAGACCGATCGCCTATTTTAGTGAGAAGCTTAACGGCGCCACTTTGATTTACCCGACGTACGATAAAGAGTTGTATGCTGTTGTGAGGGCACTGGAGACGTGGCAGCACTATCTCTTGGCAAAGGAGTTCGTGATTCATACCGATCATGAATCAATAAAGTATCTAAAGGGGCAGAAGAATCTCCACAAGACGCATGCCAAGTGGATTTCTTTTATTGAGGCATTTCCTTATGTCGTTCAATACAAAAAAGGTAAATGTTGTTGCCGACATACTCTCATGAAGGTACTCTTTGATTACTACTTTAAGTGCGAAAATAATGGGCTTCGAATTTATTAAAGACTTGTATGAATCTGATCATGATTTTCCAAATGTTTTTAAAGCATGTGAGAAAGGAGCTTTGAAGGTTTTTTGTTTAAAGAAAATAAAATGTGCATTCCTTCTTGTTCGTTAAGAGAACTTTTAATTCGTGAAGCTCTAGTGGAGGTTTAATGGGTCATTTTGGTATCTTGAAAACTATTGATATATTGCGTGAGCATTTTTTTGGCCCTTATCAGATTCAAAGACTAGTTTAAAGCCGGCTTCGCTTAAAAGAGCGCCGAACACCAAATTCTTTCGGATGTCTAGGACATGCAACAGGTAGCGTTAGTTCTTTGCCCGATGTCATTTTCAGCACCACCTTTCCTGCCCCCATGACGTCAGATGTCGAAGAGTTTCCCATGAATAGCTTCCTTCCGTCAGTCGGGGTTAGGACGAAAACATCTTTTTATCGGCGCAAATGTGCCTAGTTGCTCCCATATCGATCCATCACTCTGTGGATTATCAACCAAATTAACTTTTGGATCACGGCGGTGAGGTCTTGTTCTGATTAATCATTGTGAACTGATTTGTTCTCGACCACATGAGCGCTTTCTCTAACTTTCTTTGGGAGACGGCAGTCTTTTGCAAGATGCCCAGATTTACCAGTTATAGTAGCTTCCATTAAACTTCTTGAAGCTTGCTTGGGGTTGTTTACCACCCGTGGACTTACCACTCGTGGGTTGCTTGCGCTTTCTGTTGAAGCTTGGCTCGGCCAAATTTGCCTTAGCCTCGAACCCACTTCGCTTCGCCTTCGCTTCGGATTTTCGGCTGTCTTCCTCAATTAGGAGTCGCTCAAATCTTCAAGTCGCATTTCCTTACGTTTATGCATAAGATAGTCCTTGAAGTCATTCCACATAGGCGGCAATTTTTCCATTATTGCGGCCAATAGAAAAGCTCCGTTCACAATTAATTTTTCCGCCGACAAGTCGTGAAGAATAATATGAATTTCTTGCACTTGACTCACCACCGATTTGGTGTCGACCATAGGAATTTGCCGGTGAGAAATTTCTTAATCCCGGCATCTTCCGACTTGTACTTTACCTCCAAAGAATTCCATAATTCCTTTGCCGTTTCGATCGGACTACAGACATTGTAAAGAGAATCGCCTAGTCCGTTTAAAATGTAATTTCTACACAAGAAATCACTATGATGCCATGCATCCGAGCCCGCACGCTTTTGAGCGTCTGTCTCATCTTCGGGAACGGTCATCGGGTCCTCCGAAAGAAATCGAGAAAGAGATAGAGTTGTAAGATAAAACAACATTTTTTGTTGCCACCTTTTGAAGTCAGCGCCGCTGAATTTTGGCGGTCGTTCGCCATGCATAGGAGCGGTTGTCATCATGGGAACGATGCGAGCGGTAGACAGCATCGCATTTTGATTATCATCGGTTGCCATCGTATAATATCCTTTTTAGATTAATTGACTTGCTTGCTTCGCATACGGTCTCGTCTTCACTTGAAACGATGAGCAGCTTGTCTCCAACAGTACTAATAGTAATTTCGTCTTCAAATATTATATTCCGTTGGAGCCTTTATCTTAGAAGAAGCAGCAAATAAAATTCAACGAACGCTGTGAAATGAGTCACAAGTCGAGGCACGTGATACACGCTCTATTGAATACGAAATTACCCCGTTAAAAAAATAAGTAAAAGAAAAGAAAAAAACTACTACAAGCAAGCCACATATCCTATGTAAATGTATGCTTATTACATTCAACATCTTGACAAATTTAAGTAAAAGAAAAGAAAAATAGAAACTACTACAAGCAAGCCACATATCCTATGTAAATGTATGCATTATCTGTGAGAAGCTCGAAAATTAACTATAATGAATCGCACGGAAACATGAACTCACAGTGCAATAAAGAACATGGTTTAGTGTTTGTGCCATTTTTATCCTTACTATTATTGTGTTATATTCCATTGGAGCCTTTATCTTCGAAGAAGCAACAAATAAAATTCAGCGAACGGTGTGAAATGAGTCACAAGTCGAGGCACGTGATACACATTCTCTTGAAGATGAAATTACCCCGCTAATACTCACGGTTTACGGTAAACGCCTCCGAGATACAACGACTTACGTTTAGAATATAGCGGTATCTCAAATACGCCGATCTTCGACGAACGAATACTCTTGCTTTGGGACTAACAAGAACACAAGTGCTATGAGTGAAATGTAGAGAAGTTTTTATTATTTCATTCAAAAATAAAATTAGCATTCAAAAATAACAACAATAATTTATCATTCAAAAATTAGCAACAATAATAAAATACACTTTGGTTAATTAGCAACCTTTTCAAATGTACCTCTTCGGATTAATTTTGCACCTCGTAGATTATTTCATTCACACATTTTCCCAACCTGTTGTTGTGATCATTATTGTTGTTATCATTTATTTTTATTTATTTACTTAGTTTCTGTCGAAATTGTAATGTACAAAATGCAATACAATCTATGCGAGTTTAACACAAGCATAATACCTTCATAACGCCAAGAACTAACGATTATAAGCAAAAGTTAATCCAATAAAATATAATAGTCACAAGTCACCATAAAAGTTCATCAAATATAATGAACTATGTAGCTCTCAATGATGATTAAAATTGATATTATTGTGGTCGAGCCTCTAATTTTCCAGGCGGCGGATAACAACCTCTATAGCAAACGCCTTGCAAACACGCACAGAATGGACATCTTTCTCACCTTCTGCAAAAAAAAAAAAAAAAATTTCCTAGACCCAAGATAATAATATGAACATATATAAACGATGAGGAAATTAAACCTACCGGACAAACGTGGAGCCAAGAAAGCTGCTACAATTAAGAAGATAATCGTTAAGTTGGAATTACTTATCTTCGTGGCTTCTTATTATATAGTGGGTGATTCTATTGGCACCCTTTTTTTTTTCTATATACACCCCCCTAATAATGAAAGTAAGTCATTAAATACTTCTATTTTCAAGGTTTATTACTTTATTAACTATTTTCACAATTTTCCCCAAATTAGAATTTAATATATATAATTTATACTTGGAAAGTGAGTTCAATAATTCCAAACTCCCCAATGACAATATAGTTGACTAAGTTCGTAGATTCACTTTCTTCTTTGGAATTGAGAAATCGACATGATGATTATGATGATCATCATCATACAGTTGGTTGGAAGCTCCAATTGAATATTACATGTTATAAGCAATAGAGGCAGTATGACATACTTACCGCTCCGGTCTGCTCCGCCACCATGGTATCATGTTGCTATTGGATTGGTCAAATAATCACTACGTGAAATTTTCATTATCTGAAGGATACCTGATGCCGACTATCATGCCACAATGGGTGATAAGTTAGGAAATTACGTTAATTTTATACCCGTTAGAACATTTTATCAGTCATTAATTATTGAAATTCCATTGAATATTCCAAGGTTACGGGTATATGTTATATTTGGCATTAATTCAATTATAACCACAAAATATGCGTTCTATCATATACCTCTAATACCTATGATTTATTTTAATATATTGAAGATTATTGCTCTTGGTTGGATTCAAGCAGCTACAGTGGCTTTGAAGACTATACTCATATTCCACGTGAACTAAGCATGGTCAAAGGGAGAAAAGACATCATATTCAAATTTGGAAATAATTCTCATGCAAATCATAACGGGAAAATAGCCTATTATTGATGGAGATCGGTTCTTGAAGCTAGACTTATAAAAGGCAACGAAAAAATACTAGGAAGGGAGGAGCTTTTCTTGTTGACTGATCTAGACGATATTATTGGAGCCGAGCTTCAAGGATAAGAAGTCAAATATATTGAAGATTCTAATATTATAAAATATTAGACTTAGTTGCTGAAGTCGGCATATATGTCTATTTCTATATAAAGGAGAGCTCTCTTGGACGAGAAGGAGGAGGCGAGATATGCGGCTGCAAATAAAATATTTACGGCTGCGAAGAGACGAACGACGGCTAAGAGCGAGACAATTCGAGCACCGAAAAGGGCGAATTTCTTACCTTTTACTATTTCGTTTTCGACAATGTTTTCTTTCGATTCGTTGTCGTGTTAGTATAATATGCTAGCGTAATTTCTTTTGTGATTGAGGCCGTGTGAGGCCGGATTATGACTACGTATTAATGCAATTATTACTTTATTTAATCATATGATTTGAGTTACGTATTCTTTGTTTGTGCTTCATATGCGTACGTGTGATTGGCCTCCATGCGTATGATTATTGATTGGTTTATGAGATTGACTAAATGATTAGACCGATTAGAACGAAACATTGAATACCACTACGTAAAACCGACCAAAGATGGAATTCGATTTCGTATGTGTGGTTTTCGATAATTTAGGCGCCGAAAGCACGTAAAACTCGGGGAATTTCATAAAGATCGAATGCACGTATATGAACTACAGTCATATAGACACAT